>CABHPP010126854.1:0-17015 GCA_902168425.1 Peromyscus attwateri | reverse complement strand
AAAAAAAGCAACATCTAGTCTTAAAAATTTTACATTGGTATGGACTTTTGAATATTGATATAAATTCAAGGTTATTTTTGTTATACTGTATATGTGTTTCTATTCTTGTTTAAGATATTGTACCTGTGCAGCTCATTTAAAATATAATGTAAAGTTTTAGTCCTTCAAAGCTATTTAGGATAATAAAGAAATAGTATCTATAGCAATCAAACTTATAGTCATAAGTTAGGTATGTTAGGTTTGTTTTCAAGGTCATGCGGAGATATATTTTAGATAGATATATGATCACTCCTTTCCTCAGACATAGCCTCAGTTTACAGTGAAGATTTCCCAGCTTCCTATAGCCTGTGGACTGGAGGTTCACTTTCTTTTTTTTTTTTTGGTTTTTTGAGACAGGGTTTCTCTGTGTAGCTTTGCGCCTTTCCTGGAGCTCACGTGGTGGCCCAGGCTGGCCTCGAACTCACAGACATCCGCCTGGCTCTGCCTCCCCAATGTTGGATTAAAGGCGTGGGTCACCAACGCCCGGCTGGAGGTTCACTTTCTTGATTGTAATCCTATGAGGTGTCCTCAGGAACCACCCTTTCAAGACAGTAACTTCAAAATCCAGCGAAGTTTTATGCTATAGGTGATTATTGTCTGTTATGTGATGAACACACTTAATCTTTTTAGGTGTTGTTAGTTTTCCTTCTACATGTGTTAATTTTCTGCATTTTGTAGAACAACAAAAACAGCTTGAAGGTACTTTGTGGTTTTTTAAGATTTTTTAATTTATTCAAGTGTATGTGTCTGTCTACTTCATATATGTAAGTTCCTGTAAAAGTCAAAAGAGGTCATGAGGTTTCCCTGGAGCTGGAGTTACAAACAGTTGTGAATTGCTCTGCATGCTTGCTGAGATATGAACTCTGTCCTTTGACAGAGCAGAAAGCCCTCTCCTTAGACACCAAGTCCTCCCTCCATCCTCTAATGTATTCTTAGTAGTTTATCAGGTCATGGTGTTCAGACAGCTGCTCTATCTGGGAGTTCAGAAAACAATAAATTGGCCATTGTTAACAGAAACTCAAAGCAGGTTTCTCGATTCTATGCTTTACAAATGCCATTGGAAATTTTCTAGCTATAAATGCCTGTCCATTCACTCTCTCTGAATTTGAAATCTACATAGCCCCCAATAAAGTATGGAGGAAAGCCCTGGGCTTTCCTCTGCTTCTATTTGTTAGGACACATTTTCGGATGTCAATTCAGGACACCCAGGACATTTTGTCACTATGGGCACCAGACTGAAAGTGAAAGCAGACAGGCTCAGCTTCTCAGAAACACCCTGAATGTCTAGAAACCACATGACTTTTTGAATGGATTGGAGTCTGGTTTCCGTAGTTTGTTTTACATGGAGCTGCTTGAAGTTTTTTTCCAAATCCTGAGAGTATGAATATCAGGTGTGGAATGCTTTTATACTAAGCTGCAGATTACAATATGAACTCTGTAGCAAGCTCCACTGCACAGCAACAGGGATCACAGAGTTCTCAGTAGAACAGAGGCAGGACCTTCAGGTTAGGAAAACAATTATCACAATGCATGTTGGTGTCTACTGAGCACAAGTACCGTGTACATAGCACTGTGGGAAATGTACAGAGGAGCATGAAGACTCATTTGACACAGTCCCTGCCCTAACAGGTTCACTGCAGTGGATTAAATGGACTCCTCAGAGGGTGGAAGAATAGAGGAAAACAAGAGAACTAGACACCACATAACTAAATAGCCCAAGATCACCAAGGAGAGCATTGGAAACTTAACAACAAGGATTTATTTTACTATTTTTTATGAAATTGATTCAGATTTTTAAAACATGGTTTTTTAGGTTTTTTTACTTGTAGTTATTTTCTGATATATGTTTGCTTTTGTTTTAGTAAACTCTGATATCACTCACATATTTTTTTAAATAGATTCTCAATTTTAGCACAGGCTAGCCTCAAACGATAGACCTCTGCCTTAGCACCTCAAGTACTGCAACTAGAAGTGTGTGCCACCATGCCAGCTCCTATACATGATCTTAGGGTGTCTTCTCAGAGCCCTTTTCAAACAGAGAGAGGCTAAGGATCAGGAAGATCAAAGGATAATGACTGCAGTGTTAAGGAAGGGAAAGCCAGCTGCTGAATTCCTCACTGAACAAAGGGATTGGAGGACCAGAGGAAGCCTGGAGGACAGAATCCTGCCTAGCATGGACTGAAGACTTGTGTTCCATAGACACATTTCTGTCTTGTTATTTCTCCTGTGCATTTCTAGGGTTGAGACTGAGGAACTGAAGAAACAAGATTAAAGATCTAGACCTCAAATGAGGAGCGAAACAGACATCTCACCAACCCATGCCACCTGAGACTCCTTCAAGTTCTGATGTGGGGCAAGTATAGTCAGCACTAAAGGGAGGCCTGGCACAGCAAACATGTAAACCATGTGCACTCACCAGCTTCAGGGTCCCTGTGTCTCATTTTCTTCCTGGTGGGCACATCAAAACTGTATTCATAATGTTTTTGATACCAAATAGAGACAATGTACGTAGAGGTCCACACACACTGTTAGGTTTTTATTGAGCATTTAAAATGTGATGATATTAAATGTCAAAATATTCCTCAAACTTGACACTGAACTATGTGCTTCGTCTGGATACATCTCTTTGCTTCTTTCTCTGTTTCTTTCTGCCTCTGGCTCTGTCCCCTCCACTCATCCCCTCTGATTTTTTTTTTTTTTGAGTCATAGACTCCTATATCTCAGGCTGGCTTAAAACAAGCTAAATAAGTATATAGTGTCAGGTGAGTTTGAACTTTAGATCCTCCTGTTTCCACCTCCCATGTGCTATGATGACAGATGTCTACACCACACTCACTTATTAATGTGGTATTGGGGATGGAACCCAGGGATTTGTGCATACTGGACAAACACCCTGACAACTGAGTTACATCCTAACCCTAAGAGGAGCAAGGTTTAAGAACACAAGATGTATAATATCGTGGGGATCTCTATGTTGCTATCACTGGTGCTTTGCCTCAATTTTCTTTTGAAAACTCATACTCTTTGAAAATGACAATTCAGGATGAGATGACACAGAAATACCTCATACAGAATTTTTTCTGTATAAAATAAAAAAGTAATATTCCTGGCTTTAAAGGCTGTATTATTAAACACCCTCTAGAAGGACAGAATTGATAGCATATAAGCATGCATAGACATAGCTAATGAGAAAAGATTTTGTTAGGGACTTTGGCTCAGGCTATAATGGAGGCTGCAGTGTCTGTGATAGGCCCACTCAGAGCTCATGGTCCTGGGACTGCTGCCTCACACCAGGACATATCAGTGACCCAGTTTCTTCTTGCTCCCCTTCAGGACCTATCATCTCTACTCTGCCTATCAAAGGTTATAGCCTCCTACAATCCTTTCTTTCTCTCTTCTGCAGGATTCCCTGAGCTCCACCTAAAGTTTGGCTGTGAGTCTGCATCTGTTTCCATCAGTTCCTGGATGAAGCCTGTTGGAGCCAAAGGGGTCAAGGGCACCATAGAAATCCTCACAGAATCAACTAACCTGGGCTCACAGGGGCTCACAGAGACTAAAAGAACAACCAGGGAGCCTGCACAGGACTGAACTAGGCACTGTGCACATATGTTACAATTATGTAGCTTGGTCCTCCTATGGGATACCTAACAGTGGAAACAGGGTCTGTCTCTGACTCTTTTATCGGCTTGTGGGACCTACTCCTCATACTGGGTTGCCTTGCCCAGCCTTAATGCAAGGGGAAGGGCTTAGTTAGTCTTATTGCATCTTGATATGTCATGTTTTGTTGATACTCATGGGAGGTCTGCCTTTTTCTACACAGAAATTGAGGAGGATTGGTTTGGGGGATGGGAACAAATAGGGGTGGGGGAAGGATCAGGAGGACAGGAGAGAGAGGAAACTGCAGCTAGGATGTAAAAACAAACAAACAAACAAACAAATAAATAAATAAATAAATTTATTAAAAATTTTTTTAAAGGTGACTGTCATCCTCGCCTGGGTGTTTTATAAAAAGGGTCCACAGGCCAGGTCTCAACATCATACTTTTGAGAACAGTTCATATGTTATGGGTAGCTGTTGGCTATTCATCCTTCTATGAATAATTCCTTAAAGGAGTTCACTATGATCGTTTACATACTCAACACTCAATGTTTGGCAGAAACAGTGATATTATGTCCCTCTCCTTTCCCCCACCCCTTTCAATTCTTACTTTTTTCTTTGGTTCTTTCTGGGTCTTGAGTGTGTTGCCAAAGTTGGTCTTGCCTCCTTTTATCATGCCTCAGTCTCACAAACAATTAGAACTACTCATGTAGTTCATTGTACCTGACTTCTGTTTCATTTTTAGCTATTATGAAAAGATCTGTTGACTGGGTATGGTGGCACACATCTTTAATCCAAGCACTTGGGATGCAGAGCAAGAGGATCTCTGAATCTAAGGGCAGACTATTCTATATAGTAATTCCTAGTCAGAAAGGGTTACCTATTGAAACTCTGTCTAAATTTTTAAAAAAAAGTGTTGCTACAAATTCTTGCATAAACCTTTATTTCACTGTGTATACTTTTTTTTTAGTGTGTCCTTGAGCACTGGCTACTACAGTGACGTGGGTAACAACATCAGTAAACACTACCGTACAGTTCTGTATTTGAACACATTCATAATCTTCCCAGATAATCACACCAGACCTCACTGTCTGCTTTTTTTATATGCTGGGCCTGCAGTACACTGTGCTCTTAGTGGCTCATGGAATTATGTAGTTTTCATCTTATTTCCTAATTATCTTCCTTGGGACAGAAGTGAAGCTAGAACACATGGAGAGAGTGGCTGTAGCCTGATGCTGATGAAGATCCTGTGGGACATGGTGCTTCTGTCCCGGAAATAGTCTCTCTTTACTCTCCTGATGGAGACAATGGAGGCTGAAGGAGGTAGGGCACACCGTGTGATGTGAGGCACACTCTTGGCTGAGCCTATGGGAAAGCTGTGGAAGCTTGCTCTCCTACCTTGACCAAGGGTCACCTAACCAGGACAGTTGGGCTCTTCTGCTTCATACACTGGTCACAGCAGCTACAGCCTCTACCTCTGCCTGATTCACCATAGCTCCCTGCAACCCAAGCAGTCTCTACTTCTACCTTTCTATTGCATTCTGGTCTTCCCCACTCCCTTCCTAACAGCTCAAATAGTGCTCTGCTTCTGGTCCCAGGGCTTCATTAGCCTGCAGCTTGAAGCTCTTACACTTTGGTCCCAGAAACCAGCTTAGGCTTCAGAAATCCACAGCAAGGACACTATTCTTGGAGCCAATTTTCTATGTTAATTACATTTCTTATTGTGATGACAACATATCTGACTAGAAGTAACTTACAGAAAGGTTAACTTGGGGTCATGGTCTGAGGACATACAGTCCATCATAGGAGGGAAGGCTGGCAGCAGGAGGTGCTGAGAGAGCTTGTAGCAGATGCTGGCTCACATTTCAGTTGACAAGGAAGGAGAAGATGTGAAAGGGTCTGGCTGGGTACAAGTCTGCAGCCTCCTCCCCTCCCAGATCTACTTTTTGTGCTAGGCTCCATCTTCCAATGTTCCACAACCTCTCAAAACAGCATCAGCAGCTGAGGACCCAGTGTTCAAACACATGAGCATGTTGGGGGACATTTTAAGTGCATCTCCTTAAGTGTGCCACACAACTGAAAATCCACTCATAGTAAAGTTACATGATTTTTGAAGATTCTCTAAAGTATTATATTGATAATTAATTGTATTAATAAGCATGGCATATGTATCCTCACTGTTGTAATACCAATGCACTTCCTATGGACCTATGGAAATGGTACAGTGACACCCTATAATTATACTCCATTGTACAAAGACCATGTGTTTTTTACACTTTGCCATGTTTATTATTGTGCATTATATTTAATTCTGAATGAGAGATGGTCTGAAGCATGTCAGTAAATTTCTTCCTGAAAGGAGAGAGCAGGTAAGGAAGCTGGTGTTCTTAGACTTTTCACATCACAGAACAATGAGACTTATCTATTTTCGTCTTGATATTACTTATTTCTTTCTTATGGTTTTCGTTCAGTTCCCAGAATTTTTCATTAAAAATTTCTTCTTGTTCCTGAAAAGAGAAATTGGAAACTGGAATCTGCACAGAGTATCATTATCCCAGTAAGAAATCTGGCATCCAAGGAGAAAGGAACAGCAATGAGGATTCAGGAGACAGTAGTCCATATACACTGCTGCTTGCAACGTAAATTAAATTATTATAGCTACTACAGAAGTCAATCTGCAGGCTCCTTTAAAAACTTGAGAGACAACTTCTATCAGATCCAGTCATGTTACTTCTGGGTACACATCCAAAAGAATCAAAGTCAACATACCACAGAGAAACCTGTATCCTCATGCTTATTATTCACTGCCCCCAGAAGCTAAATTACACAACCAGACTGGATGTTCTTTAATAGATGAAAGAATAACGAATGTTGTCATATATACATAACTATATCTTTTACAGCTGTAAATAAGAGTTAAATTACAGTATTTTCAGGTAAGTGGATGGGAATGACAAAAGCCAAGCTAAAAATAAGAAGTATGCTTTGTCTCATGTGGAATCCAGAGAGGAAGAGAAGGACACATAATTAAAGGGAAAATAGTAAGGCAAAAGAGGAGGGGAAGAGGGGTCATTAAAGACTAAGAAAATGCCATCAAATTTGGTTAAATGCAATTATGGAAATGCTATAATGAAACCCTTAAGTTGTACTGATAATATATAGTAAATAACCAAAACTAAGGTAACTATATATTTTCAATAATGGTCATGTAAGTACCCTTGAAAAAATTTAAATGTGTCTTTTAATGTTGTGTCTGTTGTGTGTGTAGGATGTGTGTGCACACTCATGAGTGTGAGTGAGTGTGTGTATTTGAGAGGGAGAGGGAAAAGGAGATGGAGAGGCATAGGAGGAGGAGGAGTGGGTGTGGTGGTATTGTGTTCCCCAATATATTGTGTACCCTAATAAACTTATCTGGGGTCAGAGTACAGAACAGCCACTAGATATAGAGGCTAGAAAATGGTGGCACTCACACCTTTAATCCTAGCACTCCAAAGGCAGAGATGCATCTGGATCTGTGTGAGTTCAAAGCCACACTGGAAACAGCCAGGCATGGTGACACACATCTTTAATCCCAGGAAGTGATGGCAGGAAGCAGAAAGGTATATAAGACATGAGGACCAGGAACTAGAGCCTGGTTAAGCTTTTAGGCTTTTAGCAGCAGTTCAGCTGCAATTCATTCAGGTGAGGACTCAGAGGCATCCAGTTTGAGAATACAGGATTAGCTGAGAAGTTGGCGAGGTGAGGTTGGCTGTGGTTTGTGTTCTGTCTCTCTGATCTTCTAGTATTCAACCCAATACCTGGCCTTGGGTTCTTTATTATTAAAAAGACCTTTTAAGATTCATGTTACAAGTGGGAGGAGGAGGAAGGGGGAAAGGGAGGGAGAGAGAGAGAGAGAGAGAGAGAGAGAGAGAGAGAGAGAGAGAGACAGGGAGAGAGAGACAGAGACAGAGAGAGACAGACAGACAGACAGAGAGAGAGAGAAAGGGGGATGGGGAGAGAGGAGAATATGTGTGGAAGTGAGAGGATAGAGATAAAGTGTTTCTCACTTTACACGTTGTTTGAGGCATGATCCCTCCACTGTTTTTCTGCCGTGTTTTCCAGGCTAGCTGGCCTGGAAGTTTCCAAGGATTTTCCTGTTTATGCTTTCTATCTCCCTGTGAAGTGTTTGGAACTTAAGAATTCATGCTGTCACATCCTGCTTACACACAGGTTCTGGAGATTCAAATTCATGTTCTTACATTTGAACAGCAACCACTTTTATGCTCTGAGCCATCTCCCCAGCCCATATTTTCATTTCTTCACTGTGATTCTTCATAGCTTTAGTAGTCTTTCTACTTTAGCATCTTTGTCATAGTATTGCCCTGTTACCCTATATTGAGCCTCTTACTCCATATTTAGAATTTTATCTTTAAAGAATATCTTTTTAAAAGTCTTTAACCATGTGATGTACATATCACGTGCATGTAAATAGGATAATAAACATACATTTAGAAGAGTGATGCATGGTTTCCAGATTAAAGAAAGACACATGATTGGGGAATTTTATACAGACCTGTAAGATTTTGTTGGGGCCACAAAGAGTAAAGTATGGAGGTGTTTGGGAGTACATTTGCCCATAGTGTGACTCAGACGCACAACTAGGAACAGGAAAGTGCCTACAATCAGTGCTGCTAAGGCCATAGGTAGGTGAAACTACTTTTTAGGATGCTTACAGTGATAAAGACCTATAGAGATGGCAAAAACAATACCACTGTGGAGTGCACTTGGTAAGAGAAACATGAAAGATGTCCACCCAGGAATAGTATCTTAACATACTTTCTATCTTTAAGGAATGACAATTTCTTCAGTAGCAAAAAAGACATCAGTGCCTGTGCAGTGGTACAAGGACTGCAATGTCAGATTTGGAATACTGAAGTGGGAAGATCTTAACTGCCAGTCTAGCTTGAACTACACAGAGAGACTCTATCTTGTCGGAGCCCACAAGATTCCAACTTGTGGTTTGACTCAAAGTCAGAATTTATGTTACTCTCCAAGGCTGCACAATAGGGTGCAAAAACATGGTTACCAGGTGTCTTAGATTTCAAGGCCTAATCACAAGGTGCTTTGCTGTGGGAAGTGGTTACCAGCTGTTTTGAAGGGTCTACACTTGGTTGTATGTTGTGCTTTGATTTTGAAAAGGGGAGGTCTTTTGTGTCTTCCCTTCTAGTGTATAAAAAGCCCATTAGAAATAAACTCAAGGTTTCTGCTGTGTATTGACCCGGGGACCTCCCAAAGCTATCCCGTGTCTCTTTTTTTCTTTGTCTACTTCTATATTTCCTATGTAGCATTTCTCAATTCTTCACTTCCTTCTTCAAGGGACCCTTTGATAGGTTGGGGCTGGACCCCAACACTGGCCCCAGACACTATCTAGGACAAACAACTAGATAAAAAGATAATAGAGAAGTCCTGTGCCCTTAAAAAAGCAATATCTAATGTTGGCAAAGTACTTTGTGTAGGGATTTTAGTTATTTGCTTATATATTTTGAGAGATACAATGATTCAAGAGTCATGGAGCATAATCTATATGTCATGAGCCTTTGTCAGAGATACAAAGGTGAAGGTGTCTATATAGTCACATATACTAACCATTAATCATTTTTTTTCACTCACCATTGAAGGAGAAAATAAAGAGGTCACAATGAATTACCTGAAGCTTCTTAGTCAAGATCTCCTCTTGCTCTGCCATTAGCCTTGCTTTTTCCGCATCCATCTTCTCAGTCAATTGTTTCACATAATCCTCAAAAGCTTTTTCTTTCTGCCCCATAAGCTTCAGATTCATCTCACTCATTTCCTTAAACATTTTCATTGACTCTGAGGACTGAGCTTGTGCAGATTCCACTGAGAATAAAAAAAGCAGGAAAAGTATGTAGGATAAGTGTGTAGCTTCTCCCTCCCTCAATGTTTATTTATGTTGATTCTTCATCGTGGAATTTCTAGGTTCAGAATTTGTTCTGGAGTGATCATAGTTCCTCTGATACATTTTCTTAACTCAGATATAACTTTAGAGAGTGAAGACCTATCTTTGCTCTTCTTGTTATAGTCTGAAAACATGATGTCACTGAGCCAAGACCAAGGAGAGGGCAGTAGTTACCCTTGGGTTTCATTGACAGGGAATCTGGAAGCTCTACACACTCACTCTTCACAGGGACAACCCTCCTCTTGACCACCCACCATGGAGCTTCTGCACTCTGAACCTAGGCTATGTCAGATGACTAAGCATTCAAGGGGCAATTTAACAAAACTCATTGTTTTACAACTACTGTAAAATAAAGTTTAAAATTCAAAAAGAAATATTTCCTTCAGTATGAGCTGAAACATTATTCATTGAACCCCTAGTATTGATACTTAGTTGGACCTAAAGCTCCTTTGTTCACTTTGCATCTAATTTTCTCTATGTTCATGTTATTCCAATCAGATTCAACAGTGTGAGTAAGTCGTTATATCAGAACATGGGTGTACAATCACTGTGTGGATGAGCAAAGAGTCTTAATCAGACTACACAATAACTCTCTATTTAAAATATATCTTACTATAAAATTTGTATTTTCTCTAAAGGAAGTGTAAATGACTTGACATATAGTATGCACTTAACCATCCTTAAAAGCATTAGCAGTAAAAAAAAAAAAAACAAAAAAACAAAAAACAAAAAACAAAAAACAACAACAACAACAACAACAACAACAAAAAAAAAAAAAAAACCAAGAGAGAAATCAACAGTTTTAGTAAGGAGCATCAAAGAAATCGCCTTAGTAGCAACTCTTGACCTTTATACACTATCTTCATTGCTGCAATGTTTATGGCCAGCATAATACAAGCATGTAAAGTTTATGTTCAATACTATTGGTTGCTGTGTGGGAGTATCATTGCACTTGAGCCCTGGTGACAGTGTGGGGAAGGAAATATTGATTGTACAAATGCAGAGTTTAATACATTTTAGGATTATTTCTCTGTTTTTTGCCTCTATCTCCTGAATCTCCTTCTGGTGTTTTCTTCTCTCTTCAGAGATTTCTTCCTTGAGATGTTGTTCTCTCTCCTAAGGAGGAAAGGATGGTTAAAGAGGCATAGAATAAAATCATCTCACAGAAATTGTTTCATAATTATCTAATAACTTCCTTTCATTTCTCAAATTAAATTTTATCAGACTTGAAACTCTCTTTGAAGTTAGCCTCTTATCTTATCTTAGAGCATGTTTCTTTCCCTTGAGGCTCCTGTTTTGGAATTATTTCCCAAGCACTTCTTCATAGTCTATGGCTCATCCATGGAGTATTGCTGCTGTAGAGTTCTATTTTGGGATTCTTGATCCAACAGGTAACACAACTGGGTATAGTTATCACATTCTTCCAACTTCTTTCCTTTTCCAACTGACCCCTTCTATAGTGTGGGTATTCATTTCAAAATGATGTCACTTGGGAGGATTTCCCCATGGTGCTCAGAAGCACAAGTATAATTAGATCATGAAATTCTGATGGTATTATTAATAATGAGAAAATAAAATTGAGGAGACCAGGACTACAGTAGCCCAGAGTGCACTTCTGGGCCACCATTCAGAATCTTCTGGGGTGATATATTGTGTACCCTATGAATGTGCCTGAAGATCAGAGAACAGAAATAGCCACTAGACTAAACATAGAGGTCAGGCAGTGATGGCACACACCTTTAATCCTAGCATTCGGGAGGCACAGACCCAACTGGATCTCTGTGAGTTCAAGGCCACCCTGGACTACATAAGGAAAGCAGAGCCAGACAGTGGTGGCACACACCTTTAATCCCAGTACTTGGGAAGCAAACATGCCTTTAATGGCTTGGTGGAGAAAAATATATAAGGTGTGAGGAGACAGAAACTAGAAGCCTTTTTGGCTGAGGAAGGTCATTTAGCTAGAGGCCTTATCAGCTGAGGCTTTTTCAGGCTGTGAAGTCCTAGAGGTAAGACGTGGCAGTGACTTGGCTTGTTGGTTTGTCTCTCTGATCTTTCAGCATTTACCTCAATATCTGGCTATCAGTTTTTTATTATAAGACCTTTAGAAATTCAAGCAACAATTTTCAGATTTAGAGGAAGCACAGAGAACAGTTAGGGTAAAACAGTGAGGAGAGAATTTCCCCCATGTGTTTCAACAAAGACAAAATCATTATTGATTCCATTAGGCAGAAAACATATCCTAGGCATTTTTTCATGAGATATGACACAAGAATACCTTATCTCATCTGCAACTATAATTTTCTGTTTAGAAAAGGTAACCAGTTCTGTATGAGTGGGAATAATGCAGGCTTCAGGAAGCACAGTCTACCAGTAAGAGGCCATTAGCAAATGCAGATTTTCTATGACACAGACACAAAGGATGTGAAACTGCAGTAGAGTGTCTGGCTACAATGGTCTTTCACCTAGATCAACTGCACTAACCTCTAATCAGTGTCTTTTATTCCTGCCATTGGGTGGGAATGTTGAGATGGCACAACAGAATACCTGAAGCATAAGAGCCTTGATCTTCTCTTGCTCTGCTACTAGCTGAGCTCTCTCTCTCTCCATCTTTTCCGTCAACTGGTGCACATGTTCCTGGTGAGTCCTGACTTTACTTTCTATCACCTGATCATATTTCCTTTGCATTTCTTCTATAGTCTTTGAAGATTCAGCTTTCATATGATCCACTGTGGAGGAAAAGGAAAGAAAAATATAGGATTGCTATGATGTCTCCTTCTGCCAACACCTGTTTGGTAGTTTGCTAAACAACACTTGTCTAATAGTACTAGTTTAGATACATGGAGTTCTGTGGTACCAGCATTTCCCTTGGAGAGACCATGATGCCTCTGACATAGCTCACCAAGACATGGTTTGGGGAGTAAAGGTCCATCCTTGCCTTTTTTGTTCCAAGGAGACCTATACCTGAGGATATCCACTAATCACTAACAGACTCATAGAGTGATGGTTGAATACTGGTGTGTGTGTGTGTGTGTGTGTGTGTGTTTCTACAGCTCTCTCTGAATTCTGTCTAAAGGTCAATACTTTTCTATCACTAGTTAATTGTACATCAGTCACACACTGAAACTATTGTGATCTGACACTGAGGGCTAAAAAGAACTTCCCTTTAATTTAAAAAGAATTATTATTTTACTTTCTGTGTCTGGATGTTTTTGCCTGAATGTTTTTCTGTGCATGTTCATTCCTTGTGCTTGTAGAGTCCAGAAGAGAACACTGGATCCCCTGGAACTAGAGTTACAGATAATTATGAGTGGCCATGTGGGTGCTGGAAATTGAACCAGTCCTCCAGAAGAGCAACCAGTGTTCTTGACTACTGAGCCATCTCTCCAGCCCCAGAGCTTCCCTTTATATACAATCACATATGTTCCATGGCCTATCAGCAGGAATACTCAACAATACCTAAAGAACTGGTTCACTCTTCAGTGCACAAAAGGGAGAATGCGCACAGGGTTGAAGAGTCTGAGTATTACACAGATGGAGACAGAACAACTCTCAGAACTTTCCTGACAGCTCTCTCTCCTGTCATGCCCCTTAATTACATAATCTATGACACCTCTAACAAAAAGGATGGATAGTTCAAATAGAGGAGCCAGTGAAGGTTATGCTAATATATATAATACAGTTAAAAATGAAATGACAAACTTAAGATAGAAAAATGGTTTTACACATAATTTCGTTTTGCCAACTCATAGCTCAGTGATGGTCTAAATGCCACAGCTTGTGGCTCAGTGATGGTATAAATGTCACAATTTCAAAGTAAAGCAGTGGGAGTTGTTAGATACCCCAAATTCATTATTAGACTTATTCCCTGATTGGATAGTGTTCTAATAGAAATTCCTGTCTATGTATTCAATTTTTATTTATTATTATTATTATGTCTGTATGGCTTGTGGGAAGCAGGGGCACCCATGTGCCACTGTCCATGTGTAGAGATCAGAGGACAACTGTGTGAAGTCTGTTCTCTCCACCTTTACATAGCTTCTCGTGATTGAACCCAGTTCTCCAGGCTTTATAGGAAGTGCCTTTTACATGGTAAGTCCTCTTACCAGCCCTGTTCTATGTATTTTTACATTCTATTTATAGTGCAGAAAATAGTACTTGTTTCTTTGTGTCTCTTCTCCACGTTCCTCATCTCTTCTTGAAGTTTTCTGCTCTCTTCTCGGAACCCTTCTTGGAGTAGCTGTTTCTGCTCCTAAGAGGGAAAAAGAATATTTACTTTTACACAAAAGGAACAAGATAAAAACATATCAAACAATTTCCAAATTAGTGCCTTTGAAATAATTCGGTAATTCCTCAAGACGTTTGGTATTAATTCTTAAATTTTGTCCGTTAGTCTCTATACCTGCCTCTCTCTTGAGTTTTCAGCCTTTATTACAATCCCTGGTACTTTGGTACTTTTTTATTTAGTCAAATTTAGTGTACATCTACAGTCCCTGAAAACATTTTGATCTAAAATTGTACCCTGAGGATTTGTGGATCCACAGAGAATTTACTCATTACACCTAAATCTAGACAACATTTCCATCAACTGGCAATTATATGCTATAATTTTTGTTTTCACACACACTTCCCTTCTGTAATGACAAGTCCCAGGTATCTGGACTCTACCAACTGTGGGCAAACATATGCTTTAAGTTCTCCATCCCTGAATATATACAGGCATTTCTTTTATTATTATTCACTAAAAAATAATGGACTTGAGCACCACCAACATCCATGAAGGTCTCAGAATTATTGCTCCACCATCATTGACAGACAAGTCTATACCTACATGAATAATGAAAATTATGAAAAAGTCTGTGATTCTCAGGATAAAGTGAAATGACTCATCATGGAATTGTATATAAGCTTCCAAATTTCATATGTAGAGTAAGAGATAGTATCTGAGGACCTGGAGGACTGATTTGCCCTACAGTACATTTCTGAACTGACATTTAGTCTCAACATATACTTGGAGGACGGGCTATGCACAGAAAGATATTGGAAGCCTGAATGTGTGTCAGTGGGCAATGTGTCTTTCTACTCTAGCTGCTTCATGAGGTAGACAATGTGTGACAAAAACAGATTACTGCTGGCCCAACCTATACACAGTTGTGTGAGATCTAGCCTAGAACATTTACTTAGGACAGCTCATACTACTTTTCCTCAAGATGAGGAATCAATCAAAATGCACATATTGTAGGATTGCTATATGACAACTCTCTGCTGGATCATATGCACCAACAACATTGCTCTAGTTACTCATTTGGCCTCTTTTAATTGCTTAATTTAATTTAGTGGTTTTTTTTTTTTTTTTTGGTTTTCAAGACAGGATTTCTCTGTGTAGTTTCGGTGCCTGTCCTGGATCTCACTCTGTGACCAAGCAGGCCTGGAACTCACAGAGATCCACCTGGCTCTGCCTCCCGAGTGCTGGGATTAAATGCATATGCCACCACTGTCTGGCAATTTAGTGATTTTTAAAACCTTCAGTATAAACTCTTTGCATGTGCTACTATGTTACATAAAGATACTTTTATACAAATCTATATTGTATGTTGATCACATTTTTTCATTACTTCCCACCTGCCATTTTCTCACACCTATCTCTCCCTCTTGTTATTTTTATTTTTCTAGATGATTTTACTTCCACATGTACATTCATGTATTCCTGGGACTGAAGTTTACACACACAGAGACACACACACATATGCATGAAATACACATACACACACACACACACACACACACACACACACACACACGAATGATTGTATCAATAAGACAAAAAAATCCAAAAAAAGCAAAATGAAACAAAAAGTCTAGAAAAATTCCATTGAGTTCATTTTGTGTTGGCCAATTATTCCTGATCATTGGGCCAGGCCTCAAGTGTGTTTGATATACTCATTGAGACTTCATAGGAGAAAACCGAGTTTTCCTCTGCCAGTGGGCATCAGTTGCAGATATCTTCTTGATTAGAGGTAGGACCCTGTGTCCAACTCTCCGTCTCAGTGCTGGGACCCTGTCTGGCTTGAGCCTTACAGGACTTGTGCGTTCTGCCAGAGTCTCTGTGAGTTCATATGTGTATCAGACCTGTTGTGCCTGTCATGTTTCCTTGGAGTCACCCATCACCTCTAGCTCTTGTCATCTGTCTGCCTCCTCTTCTGCATAGATCCCTGAGCTTTGAGGGAAGGAGTTTGATGAAGACAGCCCAGTTAGGGCTGAGTGCTCCAAAGTCTCCCATTCTCTGCATATTGTCCATTTGTGGTTCTCTGTGTTGGTTCCCACCTACTGCAAGAAGAAGCTTCTCTGGTGTGGGATGAGAAAGGCACTGATCTATGAGTATAGCAGTGTGTCATCCTGAGTCATTTTGTTGATAGGTTTCTTTAGCATAATAGTGGTAGTAGGCTTTACCCTAGGCCTATGACCTGTCTAGTCTCATGTTCTTGGCCACTTTAGCAGTGTCAGGAGTGGGCCTTAAATCAAATAAAAAAGGATTGATTATTCCCATTACATGTGGCCACTATTGCACCAGTATATCTTACAAGCAGGTCATTGTTGTAGGTCACAGGGCTTGTAGCTGGGTGGTATTGATGATTGCCTTTCTCCTCTGAGTGTGCAGAGTACCTTCTAGTACCATGAATTCTGGTCAGTAGGAGTGAAAGCTTCTGCTTAGGCACCAGATTGACTTCTCTGTGTTCAATGACATGGAAAAGTATTGTTTTTGGCAGTATTACCTTACCATCAGGTTGTGGAGAGTAACCACATAACCTTGGCAATAACATTTGATGTTTGGAGGTTTCCATGGGACCCCTTGTGCCAAAGTACATTTGATCTCTCTTTTTTTCAATGTGGAAAATTAAATGTTTAAACTGGAGCTGTATTCCAAATACGTTAAATTTTGAATGGATTTTAAAGAATAAAATAAAGCTTATAAGATACTTGTACACTGCCTGTCTGTGGATAGCTGTTGTTTTTAGTGATTCTGGAAAATAGGATTCATAGAACTTTTTTTTTTTTTTAATGCGAGCAAGTGGCTTTGGACAGCTATCCATGCACAGTGGTGGGCACAGTAACCTTGAAGAGATTGCTACAGCATATAGTCTGGAGAATTCCTTATGTCACGTGATTGTCTAGCCCCCTACAGAGTGTTTTCTGTTAAAGATTCTGGAGGATAAAAATAACAGAGTACCTGAAGTTTAAGAGCTAATGTCCGTTCTTGCTCGGCCTTTAGCTGGATTTTTTCACTCTCCATTTTCTGAGTCAGCTGTCTCATGTGCTCCTGATAACTCCTTTCTTTCTGTTCCATCAGCTTCTCATTCTTCTTCTGTGTTTCCTCCATTAGTTTTGCAGCAGCCATTGCAGATTCAGTTTTCTTACGCTCCACTGA
>CABHPP010126853.1:0-46496 GCA_902168425.1 Peromyscus attwateri | reverse complement strand
AACTCATGATTCCTCTGTCTCAGTCTCCTGAGTGCTGGGATTATGAGCCTATATCACCACACTTGGATTATATAATTTAATTTTAATAACTGCAGCGAGAGTTGGAAAGTTCCAGAAAATACAATAACTGACTCCTACAAGCTGGTTCATGGTGCCAGCCCCTCACTGGAGCCACCCAAGATCTTCCATTGGACTCTAATTCCCAGAATTCCCTTTTATGTATGGTAGCAGTCAGTGTCAGAAGGGTGGGACAGGGTACCAGTCCCCATGGTGCATTGCACATGTGGTTGGTCACTGAATACTGGCTTAGCTTGTTGGCAGTTACTCCAGAAGATGCCAGAAAGCCTTTTTCGGATAGCCTGAGTCCTGAAGCAGGAATCAGATAAAGAGCACCAGCTTTGTTTTCTATTTCCATTTCACATCTTCAAAGATGGATGCCATGAAGACATGCACCAGGTTCAGTTTATTCTTGCAGTTTACATTTGTCTCTGTGATTTAGCAACCACTTTTCCTTTCCTACTATGTCCAGTTTACTTGCTGGCTGTCTTACCAGCTAGCCAACAGCAACTGTTAAGGTCAATCCGCATGAGTCTATTTAATGGGTAATAGGGATTTATTAAGATATAAATTGAGGAAATACACTCATGAGTACAGAACCGAGTAAACAGCTGAAGTCGTCCTCTGTTCTGACACAGAGCGAATCCACCTGGCAGTTCAATCAGACCAGGAAGCAAGCAGCAGGGAGAAGGGACCCTTCTCTCTTACCTTTTAAGAGGTCATGTACAGCAGCAGGAGGTACTGCTTCCTTCGGGGCCCTATAGCCCAAGGTCATTGTTGGAGCAAATACCACTACAAGCAACCACAGACCCTCCATTACCATTAGTAGACTAAGCACTTCTATGCGTTGTGATCTTGGTTGGGTGCCTTTGCTCTGATCTCGCAAGGGTCTCCTTAAGCACCCTGATTTCTGCAGTCAAGCAAACCTTCTCCATAACCACAGTTGAACTATAAGCCTTCTAACCAATTTCAGTAATCCCTAATACTCATCACGAATCTACTTCTCTAATTGAACATTAATACAGCAGGCCATTAGCCATTATTTAATGGAATAAAATATAAGATAAGATTGAGAAAGAATGACATCAGTGCATCACAGAGTAGCAAGAACTAATATTTCATGAACTAATATTTCATGAAGTTCTTCCTTCCACAGGCTCAGCCCAGTTAGTAAATCCAGCTTCTTAACATATATTCATGGTGCCTCCAGAGCTGTGCAGCTCTTAGCTGGTGTGGTTGTTCAAATGCCATAGGTCCTAACCTTAAAGTATTCTAAGTGGGAGAGAGGAAGAACATTCACAGACCCTGCACTGCAGGATGTCTTTCATCTGATTCTATTATTAGAACCCAGTTCCATTTACTTGAGCAATCTTGTTCACTTGGTCTAGTCCACACAACCATCCATTGTTGCGGAATATTTGTTTACACTGTGAAGATGTGTCTTTGCCAAGGTGCCTTCTGATTAATTTAATAAAGAGATGATTGGTCAACAGCTAGGCAGGAAGAGGTTAGGTAGGACTTGAGAAAAAGAGAGAACTCTGGGAAGAAGAGAGACAGAGAGATGCCAGCAAGATGTGGACCAAGTCGGACAGATGGTATAAAGGAGAGGTAATCGAGCCATATGACATAATGTAGATTAAAAAAATATGGGTTAAGTAAGTTATAAGAGCTATTTGGCCTAAGCTAAAGGCCAAGCTTTTATAATTAATAAGTCTCTGTGTCATTATTTGCAAGCTGGTGGTCCAAGGAAAGTCCTACTACAATCCATTCTCCATCCTTCTTTCTCTGCTCAGTGGAAGTCTAGCTATGGATCAGTATTGCTGCACTTAAAACAGCCTGGGATTAGAATAAGATCTAGGAGCATTATCTTAGTTAAGTTTTCTATTGCTGTGATGAAATACCATGACCAAAAAGCAAGGCAAGGAGGAAAGCATTCATTTGGCTTACACTTCAGCATTGCTGTTCATCATCAAAGAAAATCAAGACAGGAACTCAAGGCAGCAACTTGGAGGCAAGAGCTGATGCAGATGCCATGGAAGAGTGCTGCTTACTAGCTTGCTCCCCATGCCTTGCTCAGCATGCTTTCTTATAGACCCCAGGACCAGCAGCCCAGGGATGGAACCACCCATAATGGTCTGGGTCATGCGCCCCTCCCATCCACCCCCCCAAACATCACACCCCACCATCACCCCACCCCACCCCACCCCCAGTCAATCACTAATTAAAATGCAAGATGAAAGGAATTGATACTCCCACACTGCTGAAGTGGGGACAGTCTCTTTGGAATTTAATTTTCGAAATACGTGAGCACTTTTAAAAGCACATAGCAAGGGACCCAGATCTTACTAATATTTACTTCACAGGTTGATGTTAAGTAACAGATTTTTTTTTTAGTGTTAGAGCTGGGAATTGAACCCAGAGCCTCATATGAGCTAAGCACATTCTACCACTCGGGAGTTTTTGCACAGTGATGAGCGTACTGGGGACAGTTTAAAAGATGTGAATCAACAGCACTCAAGAGTTCTGTGCCTAGCACTGCAAAATGTGAAATAGTGTCCTGTCAGACAGTTAGGGACAGAGGTCTTATCTTCCCTGAAAGACTCCGTCCAGGCACTGCCGATTCAGTACCATGTCACCTTTAACTGCAGTAGTGTGATCGGTTTTCATTACTGTGACCTGTCAGAAAAATCTGAAGGTTTCCATGCTCGCTGCTCTGTTGCTGTTGGGGAGACAGACTAGCCAAAGTTGTTCACTCCTTGTTGATACGAAAGCAGACTCTCCTACCCAGACCTGCATCCTCCAGCCAGGCCCCAGCTTCTAACCTTTCCAGAGCCTCCTGGAGTAATTCGCCACAGCCGAAGTCAAATCAGTGAGACGCCAGGTGGTCCTTCCCCAGCCCCAGTGCGGATGTGGCATCTTCTCTAGCAGGAAGCAGCAGTCTATGCCACTCCATCCAGATGGAAATCCAAGTGGTTTTGCATCTGGCCAGATCTTTGCTCCACCCAAGGTAGTTAGGAGAGCACTTCCTACACCTGTCTAAACCCCTGTCTGAACCCTGTTTTATCCATGCCCTCCATGCTGCAAGCCGAGGCCATGCTGTGTGAAGAGGAGACCTGAATGGTACATTTTGAATTAAAGAACTTCATCGACCAGTAATATCAAGACAAGTAACCAGATATTCACTCTCAGATCACCTCCAAAAGCACCGCCTTATACAGGTCTCATCGGCTTCAAAAACACCCACATGAGAGAATGGTCCAACCGAGGCACCTCTGCACATGCCCCGCAGCGTGAGGCCTGGGTCCTAGCCATACCCCAGGCATCACCCAGGGCCGCCCACTTCACACAGAAAGAGGCAAGATGCTCCCTGCTGCCGTGTGTCTGGACCCAAAGCTTGTAAACACCTTAGAAAGAACAGACAGATACAGCAACGGAAAAGCAATAAGGACCATAATTCGAGTGGTGGAGATAGAAAGAGATAAATGAATGCTTGCAAAAGCAATTTACACCGGATACTGGGAAATGCCAGTTATCTTCAAGGAAGAAATTTACTCTAAGGATAAAACCTATTTCTCTCTCTCTTCCCCCCTCCCTCCCTTTCTCCTTCCCTCCACCCACCCCCAACAAAGCTTGGGGATTAAGAGTTGGATATATTATTGCATAAACATAGGGAATGGAGGAAGGCAGATTGACAGACAGAAATGGCCACAAATGAAGTCCCCCTACCCCCCCACCTCCTCTCCTCTCCCCAGCAAATCTGCCTCTTGAGTTTTTTGGCTCACTGGGGCCTGCAGAACAGAAAGTCACACTTTATGGACACAGGCAGCTCTCCCCTACTTCCCACACTGTTCTTTTTGTGGAAGGTAATTGAGGAAAAGTAACCAGGAATTCAAAAAAAAAAAAAAAAACCACAAGGAAAAAATGTGCCAGATGGGAAGGAATGCCACTAAGCAGGTTTCATAGGGCCCGTGAAAAGGAAGCTTCTGCAAAGGAGAGGACTCATTTAACACTCCCAAGGATTCACATTCGAGCAGTGATAAGAATGCAAAGCAGGTAGCAATCTATCCACCAACTTCCACCTAAATCAGAGCACACATCTACCGCTAGGCCTTGGTAATGAGCAGCTTAGCTACTGGCCATTGAAATGAGATGAATATCCAGAGCTGTTCAGAGGCTTTAATAAGCTTGAGGACACACAAGTTAAGCACTAACTGAGGACTCAGAATCCGGTGGCTTGTTTTCTGTCCCTCTCACAGCCTGTGTGGTCTCCTGTGCACCAGTATTCCGACTTTCACTCAGTTTTCTAAGCCCAATAGTGGACTGCTCAGAAGGTGTGAGACATGGGAATGCACACGGCTGTGGAAGTCCCAGAATTACATGGGGTTGCAGGACCAGGGAACACACAGTCAAAGACCATCTGGCTCTCCAGAGCTGTGAGCTTTTAGCAAAACTGTAAATATCTGCAATGACTGCAAATTAATCACTAAGACCAGGAGAATGTGGGTGTAAATGTAACCTCTATGAAAGCAATTAATATCAGAGAAACCATAACTTTAATGAAAAAAAAAACAACATTGAACATGTAGTCCAATGAAGAATGTTTTCTGATTTGTAACTTTGTGAAAATGTGTAAACAAGTCTTAAAATTAAGACATTTGAAGGAAGTCGAAGTTGGCCATACCAAGAGACCAAGAAGCCAAACAGCAGTGTATACAGAAAGGGCAGGGTAAGCTTTCACCCAGGCCGTACCTCAGTGACCTCCCTCCTGCCCCTGACTATCTTCTAACAAAACCATCATTCTGTGATCCCACTAAGAGATTAATCTATGTCAGAACGTGCATGATTATCTTTTTTTCCCTCATGGACAAACTCAGAAACTTGCTCCATTACTCTAGATATTTCTTAATCAGTCAAGTTGGCAATGGAGAGTAACCATTGGGAACATTGAATGCTCAATGTACAGTCTCTGGGAAGGTCATTCCTGAGGGACTCTGAGCACAGGTGGCATTGCTAGTCCCAGAAGAAGGCTGCATGCCCTGACCAGACCAACTTGCACATATATGAAATGACCTCACAGCCAGCAGAAGTGTCCAGAACTGGCCAACTACAACGTAAGGTTCAGCTGCATTTGGAGCTGGCCTGAGTCACTGGAACAGAGCACATGACTGACTCTTGCTATCTGCTGGAGAGAATGTCTAGATTCATTTAAGTACTATCCACCATCTTCTTAGTGGATGCCTTTTAGAAATTTAATATAATATTTGTATTAATTATTAAGAGTTTCATACATGCATAAAATATATTTTGGTCATATTCATCTCTCATTTCTCCCTCTACCTCCTCCCAAACCTACCACACCCCCATCCATCTTCCTAACGTCAAGTTCTCTCTCTCTCTCTCTTTCTTTTTCAATTACTTACAGAGTCCTATCTTTGGTGTTGCCATATACTAATGGGTGTGGGGCCATCTACCGGAACGTGGTCAACCTACTAGGAACCAAAAACTCTTAAAGACAGTCCTTCCCCTAGCAACCAACAACCATGAATAATACCTCAGCTAAGGGTGGATGCCTGTGCGTCCCTTCCCCTTCCATGCTCAGCAAATGTCTCTCTCTCTCTCTCTCTCTCTCTATATATATATATATATATATATATATATATGTATTAAATTTTGGATGATCAAGCTTACCTTCCCCAAGATGAAAGTGGGAGCAGGCTTTCACACAACCAACCCTAAGGCTGTCAGCAGAGCCGTCAACCTCAGCAATGACCTTGAAGTTGGTGAGAAAGGGGTCCCACCCAAGGCATGAGTGCTGTTCTACCACTTCCTCCCAGGCTGGCTGGGAATTGTCATCGACCTAAGCTGGCATGGAAGCTTGTCCATTGCAATGACAGCAGAATAAAAGCAGCAGGCTTTGTGAGTTCCACAGACTCTTTCACCGCCCTTCCTTAATCTGCATGCAGGCCTGCGCACGGCTGCCCTCATTTGTTTAAGTGTCATACATGTGCAGTTACACATGCAAACATAGATGCTTGCCACATGGTCCCTCTCAACCTGCTTCTCAACCACCTTTGAAAATCCAAGACTCACTCCCCTCCCCCTTTCCAGTCTCTAGGTAGAGTAGGCTGTCTATCAGATGAGGATCAGCAGCATCCACTTCACCTTCTGCTTAAGGGCAGCTGCCACCTTGACAACTGATCCACTTTTGCCATGTTTATTATCTGATCGTCCATAATATCTGCTCTAAATCTAGTCAGTTATATAATCGTCTCCTATACTGACTATAAAAAAAACTACATTTTATTTCAACTTCCCAATGAATAGGTACTTTCATAAGAAAATGAGAACGTTTCCAACCATGTTTCTAACATACGACTGCCACTCTGGCCTCATTTCCAAATGGCATCTCATTCGAAATAGCGTGGACATGCAGGAAAGCTGCAGGGCTATGTGGGGAGCAGATGTCAGGTGAGTGATAGCTTCCTGATTTGTGTTGAAACCAAGATTTTTTACTTGCAAAGCAGTTGTTGACTACTTGGTAAAGCATGAGAGCGATGCATATGTCTCAGCAAAAGTGGTATTTTATGCACCATGCCCTCGTCTAGGCTGCTAAATATATTCTGAGATATTTCACAAGTATGAGATATGTGATGAGTGCATGGCTGGGTGTTGAGGAAACATGATAAGTCAGGGCTTTTGACGTCGAAGAACAGACGAGTCCCTGAAAAGTGAGGAGGGCCGCATGCAAACATGCAAAAATAAAATCCATGAAATTGAGATGTTCAGGCTCATCCATTATGATGAGACATGAAGAATGCCAGCAGTGCGGAGATGAACCGGGAAGGTGGGCAAAGTTATGGGAAATTGAAGCCATGTGTCTGAGAAGCAGCCTGGCTTATGTGTTCTCTGGATGGAGCACACCCAGTGGATAAGTGGGGGTGACAAGCTTTTTACGTGAGAAAGATGATTCTGGCTACAGTGTGGAGTGTATGACAAGAGATTACTGCAATGGCCTAGGGGGAATGTAGAGAAAAGAAAGGAAACATGAGGCAGAATGAGTAGGATTAAGTGTATTCATTCATACTTTTGCTACTATAGTAAAATATCCGAGGCTGGGTACTTTTCTTTATCCAAGGTATATTTATTTATCCGAGGTATATTTACCTTATAAATAAAGTTTTGGGAGTTCAAGGACATCATGTTGATTCTGGTGAGGATCTCAGGATGGATGCCATCAAATAGTAGGAATAAACATCGAGAGGGAGCAGTCATACAGCACAGGTAGCTGTGGAGAGACTGACTCTGAAAGAACCAGGTAAGTCCCCTCTAGGGGCAGCATCTCCAGTGGCCAGGGGGACCCCACCAGATTCCGCCTCTTGGCATCACCACATTGAACAGCAAGCCCAGTAGCTCATGAGCCACAACACTTTAGGAATAGTGAGACTTACAACGTTGAGTCAAACCTGGTAACACTGGCGCTTCTTCCTTCCACAGTGAAGTGGTTATGGAAATGAGGAAAGGATGCAGGCTCAGGGGAAGACAATGGCTTAGCAGTGGATTTGAACTTGTGCTTATGGGACCTGAAAGTAAACATACCAGAACTCTGGAGCTGCGTCTGGGTGGAAAGGATAGGCTACCAGAATAAATTTGCTCAACTCTGTAGAACAAGCAAGGGAAAGTGGATTAAAGATGCAATCCCATTGTTCAAAGCTATACACAGAGGAAACTGAACCATAACTACCAGAGAGGCAGAGGGAAAGAGTGGGCCAAAGGTTTATGCAGAAGTCTATGAGTGTTTTGTCCCTTCCCTGCTACAGCATTGTTTGTGGTCTCAATCACCCCACCTCCCCCTTGCAGATGCTCTAGAAGCTGCTCCTTGATCCCCAGCATTTCATCACTAGATCTGAAAGGAGATGGCTGCAGAAGACCAGACTTTTGTGTTTTTATGTTTTCACATTTCCTTATCTATTACTTGTTTAGCAGTACCAGGGTATTGAATCAAGGTCTTGCACATGCAAAAGAAGCACTACCAATGAGCAACGTCCCTAGCCTTAGCTTTTCAGACAGAATCTTGCTGTGTAAGCCAGACTGGACTGGAACTCACAACCCCCTGCCCCAGCCTTCCTAGTGCTGTGGTTCTTTGTTGGGCCACTTACTTCACCTGCTGATGGTCCTAACATAACTTTACTTTCAATGTTCTGTGGGCCTCTGCCAGGCTCGAGGTGTATGGAGGCTGTCCCCTTTGGGTTCTGGTCTTTGTGTTCTTGATAACTTGACAAGGTTCAACCATGATTCTTTTGCCATCTCTGAATTATGATTATGACTTTTGTAAAGAGAGTTTCAGACATCCATCATCACCTTTCCTTGTGCCTGTTGTCTTTGTGAGTTAAAAATGGCCGTGTGCCTACTCAGATATGCTACGTTGGCTTTCTCATTTTTCTCTAGTGGGCAAAATATTTGTGTATATTGAAAGGGAACAATGGAATGTTTTGATCTATATATTGATTGGAGAACAATTCAATCAAGCTAATTAACACCATGGCCAAGGCAGCCTGTAGAAGAAAGTTTATTTGGGCTTATGATTCCAAAGAGATAAGAATCCTTTGCAGCAGGGAAGCATCACAGCAGGTGGCAGCCATGGTACCAGAGCAGGAAGCTAAGAGTCACATCCGCTGCTATAAGCACATAGAAGAGAGATGGAACCGAACATGACTGGAGGCTTTTTAATCTTAAAGCCTGCTCCGGTGACACATTCCCTACACCAAGACTGCATCCCCTAAACCTCCCCAAACAGTGCCATCAACTGGGCACCAAGTGCTTGTTCAAATACCAGAGCCTATGGGGAATATTTCTCATTCAAACCAGCACACCAACTTAGATCTTCTGTGGTGGGAATGTTAAAAATCTGTTTGCTTAGCAATTTTACCTTAAGCCTCTGCTTCTATCTGAAGCCCCTTTCTTGATCTGTACTGTACCCACATCACTCTCTTTGGAATCTATACACAGTTCTTTCATCCCTGATGGTTCCCATCTGGAAAACAGTTGAGTATGTCATAGATTGATTGATTGATTGATTGATTGATTGATTTTGGTTTTTCAAGACAGGGTTTCTCTGTGTAGTTTTGGTGCCTGTCCTGGATCTTGCTCTGTAGGCTGGCCTCGAACTCACAGAGATCCACCTGGCTCTGCCTCCTGAGTGCTGGGATTAAAGGCGTGCACCACCACCACCCAGTCATAGTCTTTTTTAAGCAGGAATGTGAGAAACACCCTTCCTAATGTCTGCACAGCCAGCACTCTCCACTGTGTGTTTGAGGGAAAGCTGGGTACTCTAGTCTTAGGGTGGCAGCAGTCACTGCCTTCCTGATTCCCCCACCACACAGCACTGAGGCCACATTGGTTCCTTGGTGCGGGTGGTTCCACCCCACAGATGTGTTGGAGAATCTGGGGTTTCCTCATGTCTTCACCAGCACCTTGTCCTACAGACATTGTCTACATGCCTCTTGGGCAAGCTGAAGCACTGGCTGATTTTCATGAGTAGTCTTTGGAGTTCGAAATCTACCAGGCTACCCTTGTCATCTCTCTAGAAAAGAAAGCAAAAAAGAGGGGAACAATAGATACTGTTAGATACTACAAGCAATCAGGACATGTGTTGAAGAGGATTCAGTTTGTTTGTAGCTATACTATTGTTAAATATCTATATCCCCAACACACACACACACATACACACACACACACACACACACACAGGCCTGTATTTTTGTTTTTAGGGAAGCCATCATATTTTACTTGTGTTCATGTTCCCAGGGAATGCTATAGACCCATCCTGTGGGAGACACACAATCAATCCTTGGATGCACTGAATTAAAGTAGAATTTCTTCCCAGAACTGAGTCTAGCTATTTTCTTTTTTTTCTACTGGGATTGGAAACTGCTAAAAAAAAGTCAAAGATATACAGAATTTCATTAGTAGTTCCAAACATATGCTTTTTCCTGAATAGGAAAGTAAGAGACAATAGACCAAGGGAGCCAGAGCGAACGTGATTCAAGCATTAAAATGTAAGAGACAGGCTGGGGATAGATGTCGGTTGCTACAGTGTTTATCTACTGCTCATGAAGTCTCCAGCATGGCACAAACTAGGCAAGGAGGTCCAAGCCTGTAATCCCAGGACTCACAGGTAGCAGCAGGAGAAGCAGGCGCTCAAGGTCATCCTCTTCTCTGTCTCAATAAAAAGGAGGAAAAAAGAGGCCCTAAGTGGTGACCTTTACTTATGGATTCTTCCTGCTTAAGAAAACAGATTCGTGCAAGGGTTTCTGAAATTGCATTTTTAAAAGTCAACACAAACACAGTAGCAACATTTGCTTTGGGTCGAGTGCATCTATTTGCCAGTGGGGCTTTGCAGAAATGGTCTTAGCTACTCTGACAGTATCGTGGGAAGAAGGTGAGCACAAGAGACGCTTCTGTAGCATCAAGACACAGACGCTCTGGAAGGCCTTCAGAAAATCGTGGGCTCACTAGCCCCCTGGTCCACCAAGCACACTTTCCCCTACTTACTGAGTCATGTACACAGGGGCACTGGAGAAGACAGGAGCCGTCACCAAGGCTGCCTTTCACGTCCTGCTGTGTCCCCACCCCTGTCTAGGATGCTGGGAGGAGAAAGTGCTTCATTTCTCTTCCTTCTGAGATCTACACTGTGTTTGCCCACACAGCACACCATTCGTTTTACCTGGAGAAGCTTTGGTGACACGGTGATGTCTCAGAAAAAGATTGCAATGAAAATAATTCCCTTTATGTTCTCAAAATGCCAAGATGCCCTCTTTTGCCCTCCTTGCTATGAAACTAGAGGCTAGTGAGAAGATAAAAAAACGTCAGGAAAGGCTGTCGATAGGTGAGAAGAATCTCCCCCATCCATGTCCCATGCAAAAGAGCTTCTCAGCTTGAAAGCGCTGAGGCTCCTGATAATAGGTACGTTACAAGTCAGGAGTGCTGGGCAGCCTCCTAGGCTGTAAGTGATTCTCATCACTGCCCAGGTGGGGCCCAGCCTGTGGCTCACACCAAGCAGCAAGGTTCTCACAGTGCTCAGAGGAAACCAGAACCAGCCTAGGCTCGGCTAATCCAGTAGCTCCTCTTATCCAGTTTCACATTCATGGTTTTAATCAACCTTGATCAGAAAACATCTAGTGGTAAATTTCATAAATAAACAATTCGTAAGCGTTAAATTGTTGACTGCTCCATCCCACTCAGGATACAAGTCACTCTTTATCCAGTGGGTCCAAGCTGTATACACTGCCCGCCGATCAGTCACCTAGAAGCAACTTCAGTTACGAGATGACCAAAGCAGTATCTTGGTGAAACAACCCCTATTTTACCTCATAATAAGCTATTTTGTTGTTCTGTTAATATCTTTTCCTATTTTGTTATTAAATGTTGTGGTTAATCTCTTACTATGTTGAGTATATAAATTAAACTTCACCTGATGTATGTATCTATAGGAAAAAAACAGAATATAAATAGGGCTCACACCTTTGGAGTTGTGGCCATCTACAGAGCATCTCAGGGAACACACTGTTCTTGGATGAAGGGGGACTCTCATAATCAGGATGCTGAACCCTCCTCAGAGCAATTGACATGCCGTGGAGAGCAGAGCCTGGCATTTCCCTTTGCAACAAGACCCTGAGTGCTTATGGTGATGACCTAGTATGTTTGTTGATAATGCTGAAGGGTAATTCCTACAGTCATTTTAATATTGACACTGAAAAGTTCCTCACTGCCCACACTACTGCTCTCACATCCCAATCCCATGTGACTAGAACTGTGCTTAGCCTCACACTGCTGTAGCTGTTCCTTAGGGCTGCATGTTTACAGAGGCTTTATTCTCTTAGACTTGTCACTCAGCATAGGCTCTTAGTCATTGTAGCTGGTTCAGGGAGACACAGCAAGTTGGAAAGACAAACCAGAGGAATTACATCAACAATGAGCTCAGCCCAGACCATAATAACTTGAAGATAGGTTACAGTTTCCCTACACCGCACTAGGAGGCTTGTACTTTACAATGGCTGCAATAATAAGAAAGAGTCAAAGCATTCAATAGTGGCATCCCCTTCCTATTTGAATAAGACTGGATGGCCTTCATAAGAATGTAGTGATTACTATGTGGCCCAATTTGCTATGTTACAGTTTAAATACTTTAATTTTGAAAGAGAACAGTGAGGGTTTAGAACTGTATTTTGGTAGCATATTACAAAAAATATTTTAGCCCTATGTTAACATAAAAAATTTTTAAAGGTTTATAGTCCTTAGCAAATATTTAAAATAAATTTGCCATGTAATCCAATTGAAAACATTAATAAGCTGACTATTCATCATCTCATTCATTTCAAAAGCACCTGCTGTGAGCCACGACACTGTTTCTCAGCCTGAGCTGAGCTGGCATTCTCCAAACCATCCTTCATCCCATGACTGCTGGGGGTGACTGACCTCTGTCCCACATCCATCTTACTCCTTCCCTCACTTCAAATCCTCCCTTTCCATGTCCTGTGTGTTCCATTCCCTTCCTCCCTGCCCTCCTACACACTGTATAGCCCGTGCTGTGGCCTGCATTAGGGGCGTCCTCAGGAATTCTTGTTCCATTCCTTTAGTTTAACTCTAGGCACAATGCCAGTCTCCCAAAATCACTTCTGCTACAGTCAAAAGCTGACTCCACTCATAGGACTGATCCCTCCAGTATGTGGCCTTTCTCTCACTTCCTTATCTCCCCCAGGATGCAGTTGCCCACAGGACACCAGTCTCTTACTCTGTGAACATCTAGACTTGAGTCATTGTCAGAACTGTGCTCCTTGACAATCACAGTAGCAGGCATCCCACATTATCCTCCACTGTATTAGTTCTCGAGAGGAATAGAACAGATAGAATGAATATGTATTATATTTACTTATTAGGATTTATTACAGGATATGATCTCTCTAGCCCCAACAATGGTTATCACCTGGTGAAAAGCCCAAGAATTCAATGATTGTCCAGTCCATGAGGATGGATATCTTAGCTGGTCTCCACTATACATTGGAGTCCCAAAGAGTAGGCTATCCTTCTCCCATTTCTCAGGTATCATTATGTTCCTTCTCAGGTCTTTGATGGAGTTGAAGACTAGGTAGTTATAGTTACAATCTTGTATCTTAGCTAGAACATATTAAGTATTAGATTCAGGTTCTTCAGGATAGGACACATTTTGGAATGATCTCTGTAACGTGCCATTTACCTATGCTCCAGACTTCTCTGGATTTTAGTATGTTTGATGTTGTTCTTGTTGGTTGTAGTTCCATCTTGTGTAGGCCATTATCCCTTATTCCTCCTGGACAATATTTGATAATCATTCCTATTGTATATGGTTTTGTATTAGGTTAGAACTTTCTTATTTAGACAAAAGTGGGAGATGTAGTGGGTAGCTGTTCCAGCTTTGACCTCGAAGCACTGCCCCTAGTGAGGCAGCAGGTAACTGCCACACCTGCGTATGACCTACCCCTGGAGTGTGGCCGAGATGGGACCCCTTAATACAAGATGCTTACATGCCAGCTCTCTTGGTTCCTCGTGATCCTGGATGCTGTATTGCAGACCAAGGCAGAGTTCTCCAAAGAACCATGCTGGACTGCACCTCACCTCTCCCGGATCCTGTAACCAACCCCTTTATTGGCTGTAAGTTACCCTGAAATAAACCTCTTTTAACTACCAGGTAAATTACGTGGAATTGCCTCGTTAATTGCTGCTATATAAAAGCAAACCACTCCCTTCTTCCATGTCCATTATATAGGCTGCCACCAGAAGGTGTGGCCCATTTAGAGTGAATGTTGTGACCTCAGTTGATCTGGATTTAGGGTGGGTCTTTCCACTATAGATGATCCAATCAAGAAAAATCCCTCACAGGTGTACCCAGCTGTTTGGGTTTTAGCTAATTCCAGATGTAGTCAAGTTGACAACCAAGAATGGCCATCACACCCACCCACCTCCTGTTATTTGGCCATGTGCCTCCAGGCCAACAGCTCATTGAGGCCAGATGTACTTATGGTCTTCCTCTTTTTCCTCGATTCTCTCCAGTCCCAACTTGACTTCCAGTCTACCACTGCAGTTATTGCCCTTAGTGTGGGCTGAGTGATTATAGACTCATGGCCACAGCATGGCAAAACCCCCAACCTATTAAAATAAACCCCTATTAAATAAACGACTTGTCCTGGGCACCTGCCTGTCCTGCAGGAACCTCCTCCTGACTGGCCTCATCTGGATGTGTGATCACCAACCCCAAGCAAACTTTGCTCTGCCAGCCACCTGATATCCCCAGGCCAGGGACAAACCTCTCCTCTAGAGGTGGTGTGGGTCTTACCCTCTCTCCTCATGCACACAACGTCGCCCTCTTCACTGAGAAAATATATCCTTGTCTAGCTCTCTTCTCTTACTTTCCACCCAGCCTTTTTTTTTTTTTTTTTTTTCTGTTGCAGTGGAGGAGGTGTTCGGATCCCAGCAAAGGGAGAGTACACTCTGGGCCACTAAAGCCCATCCCTTCTTGTCATTTCAGAGGCAGGACCCAGGCAGTCCTCTTCTAACACTCCTGCATTATGGGATTTTCCCTTCCTGGGCAATTCCAGTCAGAGCACAAAGAAGTGTTCCCCGGTAAGAAAAAAGATAAAAAGAGAACGGAGTCTTTTTAACCTCGTATCTTCCAACTTCTGGCTCATTTTGAAGAAAAACTTCTCAAAGAATTATTTAAACCTCTCTCTTTGAAAGTCTTTGCACTCCTTTCCTAGAAATCATTCCATGAAGTTTTTTTAACCCCAGCATGTCATAAAATCCACTCTCATTGTAACAGGTCCCCAGACCTTAGCACGACTGATGCCATGTTAGAGACACCATTCTGACCTTAGAAGCCAGCATGTAATCCCCAAACCTGCCAAAATGGGAACAAAAGACCTGGTCCATAGTTCTGGGAGCCAGGAAAGTCCCCAACCTTACTCTTTGACATCTGTAGTTCAGACTCTTGCTAACTGCTCTTGCTAACTGAAGTGTGTCAACCAGGATGTGATTTTTGTGCATAAAAGACAAAGAACCGTGAGGACAAGGGCTGCACGATTTAAGCAAATCCCCCATGTAGCCACCAGCCAGCGATTAAAACTTTCTTTTCAGCTTTAAGAATGTCTGTATGTGTTCTCTAGTAGACTTACCTCGAAACATCATCAAGGATACCAGTGGCCTACATAATGGCAAATCCCAGCCCAATTTTACCTCCTACAGCATTGAACATAGTTGATGGGCTCTTTTGTGTTGAAAATTTTCCCTCATTCTTGGGTTGCTCTAAGTAAGTACCAGAAACTTAGTGGCTTGAATAAGCATGTATTTCTCATGTCTCTAGAGAACATACTTCATGCGGGTCCGAGATCCAGGCACAAGCCCATCTAGGGTCTGTTGAGGGCCCACTTCCCAGCTTTTCTAGTGGTTAGTCCTATCTATTCTTCTAAGAATATTAATCCCCTCATGGGAATCCACCCTTCAGACCTCATCTAAATCTTGTCACCTCCAAAGCACCCCAAATGTCATCCCACTGCAGGAGGTAAGAGTTCAACATATGAATTTTGAGGGGTAGAAATGATAAGAAAAGGGTGATGCCCCCCCTTTTCCCTTCTTCTGTTTTGTTTTCCATCTCAACCAGGGACATTGGATGGGGCATAAAACCCTCAACCCCATACACATCCCTGTGCTCATTGCCCACCCCCCATACATAGAAAACTTAAATCCAAACAGCTCCAGACAAATTGCATATAATAGCACAAGAGGCTCCTTATGGGACCAGTCACTGTTGAGGCACAATGCACTGTGGTTTGAATATGAGCTGGCCCCCACAGGCTCATGTGTTGAGGCATAGGTCTTCATCTAGGAACACTCTTTTGTGAAGTGAGATATAGCTGTGTAACAAGGCACCAGACCTTAGTAGGCCCCCGCAGACCTTAGCACAACTGACTCCATGATTAAAGTACCATTCAAGTTGTGAAACCCAGCATGTCAACAGTACCACCTGCTGAAACTAAAACAAAGACCTAATCCATCAAAGTCCATAGTTCTGGGTAAGTCTCTAAATGTATTAACCCTGCCTTTTGGCTTCTGTAATTCTGCCCATGGCTAACTGTTCTTGTTAACTGAAGTATGTCAACCCAGAACATGTTTTTTTGTGCTTAAAAGCTCACACTGGGAAAGACTCGGGACCACACTGGGACCTCGATCACCTAGTGGAGTCGCTGACTGGCTAATAAAGACTTTCTATTGGCTTAATCCCATGTCCCAGCAGTCTGGTCTGGTGAATACTCCACAACAGCTGGAAGAAGAGAGTAACTGGGGTCAAGCTCTTGGGGGCATCTTGTCCCTGGCCCCTTCTTATCTTTTTCTCTGCTTCCTTTCCATCATAAAGTAAACAGTTCTCCACGGCCACAATGTTCTGCCCAAGGCCAAACTACTGTAGATGAATCCTGACCATGAGCAAAAAAATAAATCCTTCAATTGTTTCTGTCAAGTATGTAATCACAGAAACAATAAAAAAACCAAATAGTACATGATGTGATTTATTTGCTTGGCTAGTTAATGGGACCACGGTGCAGGGGAGGGAAGAAAGGGAAGAGAAGAGGGGTGATGGACCCAGACCACATCAACAGAGCAGAATCGCTGTATCAGTCAGCTTTCCATCACTACAAGCAAATTCCTAAGATAACCAATAATTCTCATTTTGGGGGCTTTGGTCCACAACCAGATAGCACACTTGAGGCCCATAGTGGGACAGCACATCATGGCAAAGCAGCATGACCACCACATTATATAGCTTGGTGATGAAGAGACCCAGAGACCCAGTGTGCCTTCCAAAAACATATCACCAATGATCTAATACCACTGCCTCCCAATAGATCCCATCTCCTAAATGTCACCATTTCCTGAAGGGGCCACCATCTTCCCCAAAGAACCACAGCCTGGGGACCAATCTTATAGTGTGTGGGCCTTTGGGGGACATTTAAGAGCCAAACCATGGGAACTGCTGAGGACTGAGGAAGAGTGAGTTTCAAAGTAAATGGTTCCAGGGTGAGAAAAAGTATGCCCAATATATTATATTTGAAAGGTTTTCATGTGGAAGACTGATTTGATTCGAAATATTCATTCCCAGGAAGCATTAATCAGATCACACTGCAGAGACTTTTATTTAATCTAGGGAAACACTAAAAGATGGAGTGGATTTAAAATGAAAAGGAAAGAATGGGTAGTGGTTCAGAGATGGAGGCATCTTCACCATGATTTGACTGCCACAATATTCTCCCCAAACCCAGATAGCATTAAATCCTGCACTGGGGAGCCTTTTGACATTCTCCTGTGGGTCTGCGCTCTCTTGGTAGCAGTACAACTTACTGGCTTGAGTATAGGAAGTTTTTCAGTGACAGAGTAGACGCGTGCTCCTGGGCCTGGGTAGGCAAGGAGCTGGAATTTCAGTGACCCGGGAAAACTGAGGGTTTATTTTGTCAGCTGTCCCCATTAGAAGGGATTAGATGTAGGGGAACTGTGGAAAGTGGAGATGTATCCTGGTCAGCATCCCCTGACGGTTAGGCTCTCTGTGACTGAACATCCCTGGAGATTCTGGGATCTTCTGGATATGTCTGAAGCCTAGGTACAAGGGACTCAGCCTCATTACAATACCATTTGCATTACGGTTTTTAACTTCCTCCTTTTCAGGAGGAACGTGGGCAGAAATATCTAAAGGGAGATCCAGTTCGTTATGATTTAGGAGAGAAAAGTCATCTCCTTAATCCCATGACTATGTCACTACTTCATCCATATTCATATCTTTAAAAATCCAGGAATGGGGCTGGAGAGATGGCACATTGTTAAGAGCACTGGCTGCTATTCCAGCGGGCCCAGGTTCAATTCCCAGCACCCACATGGCAGCTCACCGCTGTCTGCAACTCCAGTTCCAGGAGATCTGACACCCTCACACCAATGCATATAAAATAAAATTATTAAAAAAAAAACCAGGAATGTATGAACAAACCAGTTACTTCAGTATGAAGATCTTAACACCAAGGTAAAGTGAACTAATGAAATAATCCAAGAGTTTCTGGAAATGGGACAACTGAAGTCTTTTATTCTTTTATTTTCAATGGTTAAGAGACATTTCAAATGTCTAAGTTCAAAATGGAAGAAGCTGTGTACCAAATTATTTGGACAAACATCGTGCTCTTTAACTGTGTTTGATGGGTCCGATCTGCATGCTACTCGGGGCTGTTTATAGAATTTTAATTTCTTCCATTGTGCTGGAGTTCAGCATCAAGGTAAATAAGCAAAATTCTTTGGTCCAGTCTTCCACAAACATAATTCTGTCCCACATAATTATTAGGTTAACACAATTTTCCTAATTTCAGAGAAGCCTGAGGAGATAGCTCAGTCCATGAAGGGCTTGCTGTACAAACAAACCTGGGAACCTAAGGTCAACCCCCAGCATCCAGGTAAAAAGTCATCAGTTTCCACATAAGTTCTTGTCTTCTTTTCCTTTTTTTCCCCCTGCCACACAATATATAATTCACTGACATTTCTAAAAGAATGGGTTTTTGTCTAATAACAAGGCTATGGTCTTTCTCCTTACTCTTAAGGCCAAAATAAAACAGAAACATGAAGTAGGCAGTTTGCTTTCTGGGGTTTATGCTTTGGGATACCATCTCTCCCAAAGCAACACACTAGTTCACCCCACCCATTTTCAGCATGCTGCCTTTTGAGATAGCGCCCTGTTCGACTGCATTGTTACAATAGAAGTAAGTGATAGCCTAAGGGTTAGACCCCTCCACTGCACTCTGTATCTAACTGAAAACAATTCTCTATTAAACAGGGAGGGCAGAGGAGGCATTGGGGGAAAGGATGTTGTCCTACAGAGGCAGGAAATGTTTCTGAGGGTACAGTTCTAGAGGAGTTGTCCCCCTCACAGTGGCCACATCATTGTTCATGTCATGATTGTGTCTTGTATTACATGTGATTATGTAAGCTAAATCATGGGCTGAGAGCTACTTTACAAGGCAGACTGGAAAAGGTATGCATGAGGGGTGCGTGTTTGTGTGTGTATGTGTGTGTTGTGTGTGTGTGTGTGAATGTGTGTGTGTGTGTGTTTTGTGTGTGTGTGTGTGTGTGTGTGTGTGTGAGAGAGAGAGAGAGAGAGAGAGAGAGAGAGAGAGAGAGAGAGAGAGAGAGAGAAAGAGAGAGAGATTTGGGTTTGGTAGGTTTTTTAGCCTTAAGAAGGCAGGAATTCAAGTATAGGAATGATTATAATGTAGATCCAGTTTACAAAAGACATCAGGAGCCATGGCTAACCAATTTCTCCTGCAGTCAAAAAGATTAGAAAAATAATCCATGTAAAGACCGTGACACTTGCCCAAGTACACACAATCAATATTGAAGTCCTGAAACCCTAGTGGTTCCAAGCCTTAGTCTATTCAGTTCCATAAGGTGATTTGGCTGGGAGATGTGATAGGAAATAGAACCAGATGAGATATATGTGTGTGTGTGTGTGTGTGTATACATATGTACATACATATATGTGTATGTGTGTATTCCAGGTATATATAATATAATATAATATAATGAATATATAATAAATGTAATAAATATATGATATAATAAATATAATGTAATAAATATAATATAATATGTATGATATAATATAATATAATAAATATAATATAATATATATCAGGGCCATCCATTCACACATTTGTGACATCTGATAGTCATGACAGGCAGTGCAGATCAACAGGGAAGGTTGGACTCAATAGCCAAGTTAGGAACAGCAGACCATCTTTATGAGGTAAACCATTGCCCACCTTTCTTATTAGGGTTGCTTTTCATGTGACCTTGCCACAAATGAGAATCCCCCTTCAGCCTTGCCTGAAGACCTGTCCTGAATGATTGATGTGGGAGGACTCGCCTGCACTGTGAGTAGCAGCGTAGGAAAGCAGTCAAGGTAAAAAAGAAGGAAAATGGTCTCTCCTCCTGCTCATGTGGCCTCCCCCTTGCCTCTGAGTTGATCTGCCCTGTTGCAGCTGCTGCTGATGATGATGATGACGACGATGACAATGATGATGACGACGACGATGATGATAATGAAGATGGTGATGATGATTGATGATGCTCATGATCCCTTTGTTGCCAGCAGAACCAGCATTTCCAACTCACATTATGGACAGGTACCAGTGGTTCTTCAGGAAACTTCCATGCTTCCAACAGCAGATGGAGACTATGGAGGCACCAGAACTGTGAACTGAGTGACTACCGGTTGTCGCTCCCTAGTGAGAAGACAGCTACTGTACTGTAGAAGTACTCTGTTGAGGCACCCAGCCTCCAGGACAGAGTGGCTATCAGTTCTCCACTTCTCAAGTGTGATTCTGCCATTGTTACCATTTTAAAGATGATTTAATAAGTTCATACACAGACACACACAAATTCACCTCTTTGGTGCTGAGAACCTTGACTAAAACAATTCTCAAACAACAATTCCGAATAAATTTAGGACCAGAATTCAGAAGGCAGGGCAGCAAAGGTGCTTAAAATTATTAAGGAAAATAATTCTGAAAAAATAATGCCTACATGATATCATAAAATATTTGTTAAGTAAGATATAAGACTACTCATAAAGAAAATGGCTGATAAGTTGGACACAAACCCTTGGAATTTATTTTCATAAAAGCTTACTAACACAAAAGGCCTTTCCACTTTGTTTTCCAACAAGTAAATTTTTCCCACAATATGAAAATAATTAATATCAATCTATTTTTATTCAGAAAGCACAAAATGCAGGCAGAAAATGTGTGGGCAGCCTAATCCAGCACAAGGAAGGGAATACATGTAAACACTGGGCAAATGGAATGTAAACAGACATCAGGAGGATGAAAAGTCACACACCCTCAAGTCAGAGAATGCAGCAAGTTAAACCATGGTGAACTTACTCCACACTCCCACCTGGTGGACCAGCAATGATAGTCTAAAAAATACTATACATCAAAGGGAGGGAATCCCCACACACTGCTGGCACAATGGTGTTGCTACAGGCATTTTAGAAACTGGTTAGGGTCACACAGTAAGTAAGCACGTGACCCATGGTCATTTTGTTGCAAGGCAATTACACCAGAGTGCACACAGACATTCTTCAAGCCGAATAGAAAGGCTACATTGCCAGCCAGTGGCTGCATTGGGAACTTGCTGAAATCGTGCAGCCAGAAGCCTCACTGTTTTTTACCTTTCATGCACAAAAAAAATCACATCCTGGTTGGCACACTCAGGTTACCAAGAACAGTTAGTGAGAGGCAAAACTACAGAAGCCAAAGAAGGTTAGTACAATTAGGGACTTCCCTGGATCCTGGAACTATGGACCAGGCCTTTGATGGATTGGATCTTTGTTCCCATTTTGACAGGTTTGGGGGCCTACATGCTGGGTTCTAAGGTCAGAATGGTGCCTCTAACATGCTGTCTGTTAGGTTAACATCTTGGAGCCTGTTATAATTCGGCTCTAAGATAACTCTCTGCATCGGGAGGTTTTTTTTTTCCACTTTATATATGAATGTGCTTGAAAATATTCATTTCATCATTTCTGCACAACAAAAACCCAGAGACTAGCCAGCAGTCGAATGGGAAAAGAACTCTGTGGCATGCCCATGTAAGGAAATAGTTCAGAGTGGGGAAATGAATGAAGTAAAGCAACAGCATGGATGAAGCTCACAAGCACTGTGTTGGCACCCAAAAGGAGTCCAAAGCAGATACAAAAGTATGCAGGCAAGTATATGCTCTTTCATTCCATTACTTAGAATTCAAAACAAGGCTAGGTAAAGACTGATGCTCAGAGTTATTCAGTCTGAAGAAACAGGATCAGCTGAGGAGTTGTTGGGGTGAGGTTGGCTGTGGCTTGTTCTGCCTCACTGATCCTTCAGCATTCACGCCAATATCTGGCCCTGGGTTTGTTTTTTATTATAAGACCTTTTGGCTAAGGTTGCACCTTAGCCAACACTTGAAAAGGAAAACTCAGTGTTGGGGTTGGGGTTGCCCAGGGCTTGGTCAAGGATGTGTGGTGGGGACTTCAGGATGCTGACAGCATTCCAGTTTGGGGCAAGGTAGTCATTCTTTTGGGTTCCTCCTGAGATGATTGGGGTGTGTGTGTGTGTGTGTGTGTGTGTGTGTGTGTGTGTGTGTGTGTAGATAGATAGATAGATAGATAGATAGATAGATAGATAGATAGATAGGTAGATGGATGGATGGATGGATGGATGGATGGATGGATGGGTGGATGGGTGGATGGGTGGATGGATGGATGGATGGATGGATGGATGGATGGATGGATGGATGGATGTCTGGATGGGTGGATGGGTGGATAGGTGGGTGGATGGATGGGTAGATGATGGATGGGTGGTGGCAGTTTTTTTCAATTTTCTGCATACTGTTTTCACAAGAAAATATAGTGCTGAAGAGAAGAGACTCGTTCTGAAGAGGAATTCACATCTCAGGAAAAGCTATGTTGGGAGCGATGTCTTCAATGGAGACCTGGCTCTACCCAGACAAGAACACTCACCATCAGTTTACTGGCTGCATCTTAGTAGTCTTTATGAAGCAGAGGTCAACTTGGAAAGCTCTGGACCCACACAGGAAAATATCTCACATCACTGCTTTTCCTTTCAGTTGTAACACGGATTAGTTTCACTCAACAAATGATGTATTGCTGCTCATCACCTCTAAGGTACCAAAGATATTGTGACAACAGGGTAAACAGAGTCAAGAGTTTTCAGGGAGCTCATGCTGAGAAAAAAAAACCAATGAATGCAAGTTAATGACATGAGTATGGTAACACAAATCGTAAAAGGTCTTATAATAAAAAAACAAACCCAGGGCCAGATATTGGCGTGAATGCTGAAAGATCAGTGAGGCAGAACAAGCCACAGCCAACCTCACCCCAACAACTCCTCAGCTGATCCTGTTTCTTCAGACTGAATAACTCTGAGTCCTCACCTGAATAGATCTCAGTTGAACTGCTGCTAAAAAGCTTCTAGTTCCTGGTCTTCATGCCTTAAGAGTGTGAGTTTCTGCTTCCTCATGCCTTATATACCTTTCTGTGTCCTGCCATATTACTTCCTGGGATTAAAGGTGTGTGCCACCACACCTGGCTCTGTTCCCAGTGTGGCCTTGAATTCACAGAGATCCAAATGGATCTCTACCTCCAGAATGCTAGGATTAAAGGCATGTGCTTCCACTGCCTAACCTTTATGTTTAATCGAGTGGCTGTTCTGTTATCTGACCCCCAGATAAGTTTATTGGGGTGTACAATACATTGGGGGACACAATATACCACCACAGAGTATGGCCATGTTAAGGACCCCAATGCCTCAGACCCATGGAAATGGCAAGGCCTTCCCCTGGTCCTAGCACAGATGTTGAGGAATAGTTGACCTTTAGCTAAAACCAATTGTTTAAAAATAAACAATTTCAATGTTTATAAAAGATAATGCATGTACTATATTTTGATTCTGGAATATTTCTAAAGGTCCATATGTTAAAGTCTCAGTTTCTAGTGTATGCTACCTGAAAAGTGGATGAACCATAGGATGTAAGGCCTTGTGTCCTTATAATGAGCCTTGGGTCATTATGGATGTTCCTTTGAAGGCGTTGGTAGTGTTCCACTCCCTTCCTTTACTCTTTTTCTCCCTTGTGGTCAGGTAAATAGACTGTTTTGCCACATGCCCCTGCTGTAATATGGTGCCTCATCACAGACTCAAAACAATGAGGTCAATGAGTTATAGACTAGAGCCTCCAAAACTCTGAGCCAAAGGCCTCATTTTTTCTTCCTATTTGTTGCAGGTGAAGAACGTTGCTCAGTACTTGGCCCACAGTGTACTCTCATTGACCTTGTCGTTTGTTGTGAAGTTTGCTCCTCAAATATTGCAGATTGCTACATCACTAAGCAAGATCTGATAGCCAGACATAGAGCTTTGGCTCTTGGGCAAATGTCCTATTGAGGCCAGTCCAATTGCTCAGCTCTCCTGGCAGCTGTATTTCCTCATGTGAGTTAATGATTGTATTCTGAGTCATGAACATTTGCTTTCAGGCTTGGTCCATGTCAGCTCATACCACATCTAAAACAGATGAGCCTCAAGAGTTGAGGGAACAGATGTCTGGGCCATAACCAGAGTGCTGTGTGCCTTCAGCATGGCAGGAATCCATTGGCAGAAGCAGGCTGAGAAGCAACCTGGTTGTTGCTCCTCTCCTCATTCAGGATCCTTCACTTCCATAGCCCTTCCTTGAAAATCTTGGTCAAGTTTGGCTAGCTCCAAGAGCATCCCACAGCCTTCCAGACAGCCTCAGTGCCTCCTCCCTCTGTACTCCACCCCTTTCTGGCTAGCAAATGGACATGGATTTGTGGATACTACGTCCTCACTGGGCTGCAGGCTCCTTTTCTTTTTGCTTCTCTGGTTATCCTGCACTGTGTGTGACACGGAGTACTTTTAAGTCAATTCATAAGTGAGTAAATGAATTCTTTATTGAGGAGGGGAGATGATCCTGAGTGAATTACTGCCATGTGTACAGCTATATCACAGACCCCAATGCCTCAGACCCATGGGAATGGCAAGGCCTTCCCCAGGTCAGGCTCAGGGGAACGTCAAGGCGTAATATGGATGTCAAGGAATGGTTGGTCTTAACCTAAAATAAGTGTGTGCAGAAACTATCAACCACAGCTTCCTTTTCCTGGATGACTGCAGCCTGAGCCTGCTCCCCTATAGCTACACCACCTCCTCTTCCTTGGTGCAGTACATAATGAGCACGCAGAGCTTCTGGGATACTGCTGGTGCATCTCCATCAGAGCTTCCAGCCCAAGTGTGCAGCCCACCTGAACCCAGGTTTTCTGTTCATGTATCTGTCATTTCTTCATCCCCCACAACCCCAGTCAGGTCAACCCCTAAGTCATGCAGCACAGGTCATGGCACTTTATGATGGTTTGACTTTTTGTGGTGGTTTATATTTATTGTTTTATTGGTTTGAGAATTTTTTTTAAATGAGACCTCATAGGCCAGCAAGATGACTCAGCAGGTAAAGGAGATTGACACCAAGCCTGATGACCTGCATTGGATCACCAGGACTCACGGGGTAGAGAGAAATGACAGTCCTCAAGTTGTCCTCTGACCTCCACACAAGTGCTATGGCATACACACACACACACACACACACAGAGAGAGAGAGAGAGAGAGAGAGAGAGAGAGAGAGAGAGAGAGAGAGAGAGAAATCTAATTTTTTTTAATAGGGTTTCACTGTGCTGCCCAGGCTAGCCTTGAACTTGTCCTCCTTACTCTTCTATCTCTCAGGTACTAGGAGTACAGTCACGTGCCACCACACAATGCTGGGGTGACTTTACAGAGCCTGAAAACCAGGGTCCAGGTGACATGGCCGATCAAATTATATAACTGAAGCTCTCTCTACCCAACCCCCTTCCTACGTTCAGAACCCAGTTTGAGTGCTAAGAAGTCAGACACCGGCCAGGCACGGAGGCGCACGCCTTTCGTCTCAGCACTTGAGAGGCAGAGGTAGACAGATCTCTGTGAGTTTGAAGCCAGCCTGGTCTACACAGTGAGCTCTGGGACAGTCAAAGCTACACAGAGAGACCCTGTCTCAAAAAAAAAAATTAGACATCAACAATTTTCAGTTAAAAGTACTGAGAAGCAGTTGTTGACGCTTGTGCTTGCCCTTCCCTCTCCTCTGGCTGGGGATGGCGCCCAGCTGTACCAAGCTGGCAAGAGACCAATCAGGATAATGCTAACGAAGAAAGCTCCAGGCTTTCTTTTTCAAATAATGAATCCAAGAAACATTATGGAGACGAGAAAGCGGTTTGGGGCCAGGCATGGTGGAGCAACCTTGTAATCCCAGTACCTGGGAGGTAGAGCCAGAGGATCCAGAGTTCAAAGTCCGTCTTGGCTACAAAAAGAATTTGAGATCAACCTAGACTACGTGAGATACTGTCTTGAAAAGAAAAAAAGAACAACAAAAAAGTAATTTTGAAGAATCCAAAAGGACAGACATTTCAAAGGCCACGGACCCACACTTAGAGCTATAATGAATGATTCAGTATACACTTACACAGTTTACCCAGAGATTAGCAATGCTTTCCTGTGGTTTCAGATAGCAGGCATTTTAGGATTTTCACATGGCATGGCTTCTGTTGCACCTTTTCGATCCTGAGATCATAGCACAAAGCAGTCACACACAACACCTACACCAGCTGGTGTGGCTCCTTTCCAGCAAAACATTAACAAAGGCGGGAGGCAAGCCAGGAGTTGGCAGCCTGCATTAATTGAAAAGACATGCTGCAGATCCAAACAAAGAAGGAATTTACAAACAAAATGTAACTGTCCTGAAAACTCCTTAGGAATCAAAGGTAGTAACAAAAACATGTTATTAAAATGTCCTGTGCAGACTCCCAGTGTAGACAGGGTTTCGCAGCCCCTATTAACCTCTGTTAATCATCCTTTGCCCTGGGGTATGTTACAGGCATTGCAGGACATTAGTAGCATCTATGGTCTCTGTTGTCTAGGTACCAGTAAGACCCCTTGCCTCTACCAAGTGATGACAACAACCAATGTCTCAAGACATTTCCCAGATATCCCCTGAAAAGCACATTTTCCCCCTATTGGGATCCATTGATTTAGAAAGACAGATAAATGCCACCTAGCCCAAATAAGAGGCTCAATGTGTCAAAGCAATATAACAAGCTAAAGCGTACTTATCTATCAACGGGTAACTGTCGGTAGTAGACAGCCCTCAAGACCACGTGGCGTGGGTTGTTTCCCATGATACTTTCCGCCTTACATGTAACAAGCAATACGGGAAGCTGAAATCTTTAAAGAACCCTCTAAACATTACTTTAAAGCATTGGGCACCTCCAAAATAGTAGAGGGTGGTGTCTAACAAGAGGACAAGAACCATTATCCATGCCTCTTGAGACAGAATCTCTTCCTAAACCCCAAGCTCACCTATTCAATTAGATTGGCTAGCCAGTGAGCCCCAAAGATCCTCCTGTCTCTGTCTGCGCCCACCCAGCACTGGGAGTAAAGACCTGCACCACCATGATTGCCCACGCATATGGGTGTTGAGGAGCAGAACACACTTTACCAACCGAGCCATCTCTTCAGCTTCTTGTCTTGTTTCTTCTTTCAAAGAGTAAGGATCAGAGAAGAGTTTGCACCGGGATGGGGTTTCCAGCCCACACTGCCCTTGACTGGCTGGCCCCTCCAGAACCTACTATGGGTAGTTCACTGAAGACAGAAGCTGGGTACTCACACAGATCTTCCCTGAGAGTGACAAGTTGCCAGGACATGCCCCCCCATCCCCTCCTCATCCTTTGCACGTGGGTGCAGATGTGTATTTCAACAAGGATCAATTCTTTTTTTCATCAGTTGCTTGGCATTGCTAGTATCAGAGGCTAGAGAGTTCTCAGTTGTGGGGATGTCCTGCATATTACAGATGGCTGGCCAGCATCTCTAGCTTCCATTCACAAGATCACACCTTCCCTATATGACCAAAACTGTCTCCAAACACTCCCCCGAAGACAAAGTGGGCCCCTTACTTGCTTTGAAAACAACTGATTTCCACAGATGCCCCCTGTACCTAGGAAGGGAAGAAAGTACCTTGCTGAAGATCATTCCTCCGGGGAAATCCAGTCAGCCCAGAGCCTACATCTTCACAGCTTCAACCAGATGTGGCCTCCACCAAAACATCTGGAGGTTTCTAGCAACCTGAGAACAAGAGTACTAAAGAATGCAAGGAATGTGCATCTTTTTACATTAATAGTGTATTTATTGTGTTCCAAGTGACATCAAATTCTCACCTGAGAGATACACTGAATTGATTATAGGACCAGCCATTGTTCAAAGCTCAGGAGAGAACAGAAAGTCACATAAGTCTTGCAGTCCTTTGAATTTCACACACTCAGAAAAGGAAACATTCTTCAGTCTCATGCTCTATGAGAGTATAGTTAGATTTGTTCTGGCTATTGCTGTGACCTGGCCCAAGGGCATACTTGGGGGTCTATGAAATTAAGCAGCCTGTGTTTGCCCCTGGCTTCTTGTGTTATTTCTGCATGAAACTGGATTCCTTAGGCTAGAGCAGACTGGAAGTCCAGCTTTTCATTTGTTCCCCTTCAAAGGTATCTTCTCAGATAAATGGCCCACACACACTCATCTTCTCAGAGAAAAGTTGCAGTGTGCATCAGCCTGCACTAAGGTCAGCCAACACAGAAAATGTATAACCCTTCAGAAGAAAAAAAACTCAGAAGTTATGACCTGACGCCTGAAGCTATGCCTTTGATGGCAGGCTTCATCTGGACAGTACAGATTCTCAAGTCCTGTATGAAATATACCTCCTGGGTTTAAGATGCTCTCTGCTAAACTCGGGAGTTAACAAGGGTCATTAATTAAAAAGAAATAAGACAAGAGGCTGAAGAGACGGCTGAGTTGGTAAAGTGTGTTCTATTCCCCAACACCCATATGCATGGGCAATCATGGTGGTGCAGGTCTTTTCTCCCAGTGCTGGGTGGGCAGAGACAAGAGGATCCCTGGGGCTTGCTCGCTAGCCAGTCTGGCTGAGAAGGTGAGCTCCGGGTTTAGAGAGAGACCCTGTCTCAAAATATGAGAGAAGTAATTGAAGAAGAGACCAGAAGTGATGAAAAATGACACCTCTGGCCTCCCCATGAATGCACACCCATGTGCATATGCACACACAAGCTAGGTGAGCATGATAGATCAGGAGTAAATGACATTATAGTGTAGGTACTCAACCTGTGGGTTGAGACCTCTTTGTGAGTTGAACAACGTTTTTACAGGGGTCGCCTACAAACATTGAAAAATATAAATATTTACATTATAACTCATAACAGTAGCAAAATTACAGTTATGAAGTAGCAATGGAAATAATTTTATGGTTGGCATCATCACAGCATGAGAAACTATTAAAGGGTCGCAGCATTAGAAAGATTGAGAACCACTGTTATAGTGGCCAGGCAGATGGTGTGACAGCCCCTCATGAAGATGGTCAGAAAAGGCCTTTTCAGTGGGGAGGTTTCTGAAGAATCAAGAAAAAAAACAGCAATGTAAGATCCACAAAACATTCCACAAATACAAGAAAAAAAGAGGACACCCAGTGCACATTTGTAACCATACCCAAAACAACAGGCTGAGTGTCCAAAAACACGAGCTACCAGGGGTTTCTATGCTAATGAGTTTAATTCATATGTGCTTGAGTGTAGCTATCATAAAAGAAGCAAAAGGCCCCAACAGTTGTGCATTCTTGGAAGGCTGAAAAACCTTAACTTGGGGCTTCCTAAGCCAAAGCACCTACATACGCCAAGAGCCATCCATTCTGATTAGTGTTCAGTCCATGCACACACCTGAGAATCAAGACAACACAGCAAATTCTGCATCAGTTGAGCCATACTTTTGGGGGGTGTAACAAAGGGACAAAGCCAGAACTACTCATCCTCAGTGATGAGGATGCAGAGTGTTGCACTGCCATCCTAGAAGGCCCTTGTGGGGGCGGGGGTGTCAACATCAGGAGCCACATGCACATGACTGTCCGTCAGCATCTCAGAGGTAATGTTTGCTGAACCTAGGGCACAGGCACTGATATACCATTCCTTCCCTCTAAGGAATCTCATTCTGCTCCTCAGATGCCTTTCCCAGAGGCTCTTGGTCATGGAGTCACCCGCAAACTTCTAGGCAGTCACATCTTAGGGATTCTGGCTTCTTGTGGCCTGGGGTTGGTATTAATTCTTATAACAGGCCAGAAGGTTGGTGAATTCTGATATCACTGAAGAGGATCCCAAAGATTAAAGTGGTGGAGAAGGACGATGAGACTGTCAGAGCCGAGACAGGAAAGGAGGCTGTCTATAAGAGATTCCAGGGCAAAATTTAGCCTAAGTAAGGAAAGATGTGTTAGGAGTAGCATCTTTTTCCTTGCCTATATCTGTGTGAGACTCTGCACTACTGTGGTCCTGGGAATGTCTTTCTAGATCTACATACTACTCTATTTAATATTGAAGTTCAAAGAACCAACCCACAAGACTATTGGATGTTTCTTCCAGTAGGACAGCTGGAAGAAATCAGTCCCTGTGTGCCTGCACAGGCTCTGTACAAACCAGGAGGGAAGCCCGTGAGTGTCACACACCTGCATGTAACAGACTTAGTGTGCTCCTCCACTTGAACTGCTAAACTGGAGCCCCTGCTGAGGACACCCCAATGCTTGGTAATGGGGGCTAAGGCCTGGGAGCTGGAAGGACCCTCATCCCCAGAGTCTGCTGTCTCTAAGAATAGATGCAAAGAGTGATGGAATAACAGCCTTAAACTCACCATGACTGAGAAGTGTGTCAAAACTTTTTAATTTCCTTCATAATCATTCATAGATCATTTATGTATACATTTACATACAACATTTTTGGAACAAGCATTGAAGTATATTAAACACAAATAATTCAGAAAGCATACTTAGTAGAATTTTTTTTTAATTGCAGAGACGGGCATTCTAGAAAACAAATTTTCTCTTACTGAAGTTTTGGTATAATTGACATTTAGTTAATTGTCCATAGAGTATACAATGTATTAAGTTCCAACATACACACATGCATCCTTATATAAAGATTGCCATGATGGTAGACTGCATATAGGCCCCAAAGAAGGTCACACCCCAATCCCTCAAACCGGTGTATGTGCCACCTTAACTCATTGACGGAATTCTCAAGATGTAATCAAAACTCTTGAGATGGAGAAACTGTCCTGAATCATCTTGGTAGACCCAATGTAATTGCAGGGTCCCAGTTAGAGGGAGAGGCAATGTGACCATGGAAACAAAAGTTGTGTGATACAACCACAAGTCAAGGAAGACTGGCAGCCTCTAGAACAGTGGCTCTCAACCTTCCTAATGCTGCAACCCTTTAGTACAGTTCCTCATGCTGTGGGGACCCCCAACCATGCAATTATTTTTGTTGGTACTTCACAACTGTAATTTTGCTACTCTTGTGAATCATAATATAAATATTTGTTATGCAGGATATCTGATATGTGACCTCTCTGAAGGAGTCACAACCCATAAGTTGAGAACCACTGCTCTAGAAGCTAGGAAGCCAGCCCCACTAACAGGAATCTGATTCCATAAGGCTCATTTTTGGAACGGTGGTCTCTGGAGCTGTAAGGAAATAATGTGTTATTTCAAGCTGCTGTGATTGTTTTAGCAGCCACAGGGAACATATAACCATAACAGAAACCCTCATGGTTGTGGCTGGAGAGAAGCCTCAGCAGCTCTGAGTGCTTTCTGCTCTTGCAGAGGACCAGAATTCAGTCCCTAGCATGGGGGGGGGGGGTGTCATGCAGCTCGCGACCCTAATAACTCCAGTTCAGAAGATCTATTGCCCTCTTCTGGCCCCTGGGGGTACTGCATGCATATACTGAGACACGTAAACATTAAATTAAACATTTTTTTTAAAAAACCATGGTCCTTGTATTCTCATCTTATTGCCTCTCCCTGTCCCACTTTGTCACTGATATTGACCTTTACTCCCTGGAGATTTGTGAAAATTGAATTCTGCAATATTCAACTCTGTATTGGCTTCTCTCCTTCATTCTGCAGCCATTGGTCATTTGAAACAAGGGGAAGACATTGTGAAAAATGTGTCATTAGGCAATTCCATCATTGTGCAAATGTCACAGGGTATAGTTGTTCAAACAAATATGGCTATAACATCACTAAATAATAGAATTTTATGGAACCATCATCATACATAAGAGAATCTCTCATTGAGCAAAATTTCATTATACAGTATATGACTGCATTTGTTCAGAGATCTATTCACGTTTCTGTGTTAATTAATAATACTTTTCTTTTTATTGGTTGGTGATATTCCACTATATGGATATACCACAATCTGTTTATCCTCTCACTCATGGGTGGACATTTATTATCTGATGGTACAAATAGAACTGTTATGAACATTCATATATAAGTCTTGATATGGATGTATACTTTTATTGTTCTGGATAAATTTCCACATATGGAAAGACTAGATTACATCTATGCTTAATCTTTAAAAAAAAAAAAACTTTTCTAAAGTGACTTCACTAGTTGTATTCCCACCAGAATATGAGAAATGTCAGTGCCTCAGGTCCTTGCCAGCACTTTGTGTGGGTAGACGCTAATTCTGGTCATTCTAGCAGGTGTGTTTGGCATCTCCCTGTGGCTTAGCTGCATTTCTCATGGGGGTGGTGCTGTTTTGTACCTTTGCAATCTCTGTTTCTCTGTGATTCCATGTCTGGTCCAGTCTTTCCTGGTTTTGTTCTCTTATTGTTTAATTGAAAGCCCTCATTAATAAAAACAAGTTAGCAGCACCTACTGTGTGCCAGATTCTGTATGCACAGAGAAGAGGTGTGTGATGCGTCTGCCTTCATGGGGATGGCCTTCAGCTGGAGTGATTTGCTACAACATATGAAGACATCGAGTCACAATGGGAAAAGATGTATTTTTTTCCAAACATGGTCACAGTCAGGCAGAAGTGAGTTCCCTTTCCTTGATCCTTTCTGACACCTTTATGGACTCATCAGCAGCAGTGGCACAGCCATATTTTAAAGATTAAGTCTTGAAAATGATGATTTCTACCCTGTGCTCCTCTCTCTCTCTGTCTCCCCTACTGCATCTGTTATGGTCTGGATCTTAAATGTTCCCAAAAGCCATGTGCTAAAGACCTGGACACCACACATCAGTGCTAAGGAGGTCTATCTGATGGACCTGTGGAAGGTGGGGCTGGGGAAGAGGCAGTTAGGTCTCTGAGGGCATGCCCTGTGAGAAGGAAGTTAGGGTCCTGGCCCCTTCCTTTCTCACCTTACTTCTCTGGCCACCAAGACATGAAGAGCTTCCTCTACACCCACCATGATACTCTTGCCTTACTTCAGGCCCATAAGCAACACAGCTAAGTGATTTGGGCTGAAACTTCTAGCTCCATAGACTGGTTTATTATCTCAAGTATTTTATCACAGCAGGAATCCCTCTCTCACCCTCTCTTTCTCTCTCTTCTATTTTAGCTCACTTTCCTTTTTTACCAAGCCCATCCTCCATAGGTGGCTAGCGCCGACCTCTACATGAATGAATGTGTGTCCCTCCTTGACACCAACTACACCACTCCTTCAGAGGCTGGCCGGAGCCAAGACAGAGTTTCTCTGATATGTCTTCCTCCAGTTGTAGATTCATGTGTAAAATACATATTGCTACAGCTTAGGGACACAGGTTTTCAGGGAACCACACATAACTAAAATGGTAGCTATCCCTAACAAACAATGGATGGCATTGTTAATTTTAACAAAAATAAAATATTTGGTGTCTGGGTATTATTTTTTCCTACAACAGATGGACTCGTTTGTTTAAAAACGCCTATCTATATTTAAATTTTTAAACACAGGAGTTAAAAGTATGCTTTTTTAATTTCATAGGCATTTACCTAAAAAATGTAAGATCTTCATATTGTAGCTAGGAGAAAGTTACCTAATTTCAGGGGTGAAAACAACATGGGAGCCTCTGGCCTGCCGTCCTCATTACACAGAGTAGAAGCCAGAAGCCAATGTGCTCTGTTCATCTCACATAACTTGGAAAACACAGATAGGTATTCCAGCTCTGTCATTCTCTGGCTTCTCCATTGAGAGAGACTTACATCGCATTGGTAAGGAAGTGGCAGTTCCTTCCTTACACTGGAGAGTTAATGTTCAAGGAGCTAGATAACCCCCGCAGTTGAAGTGCCAACATGCCCAGTGCCTGGTGACAACCGTGAGGGACTCCAGAGCCAAGGGAGACAAGGAAGGCTCAAGGCTCTAGGCGGTCAATGAGTTCTGGTCCCAATTCTATCACCAGCTAGCTACCTGACTGCTCTGTTCACTCATTCCTTTCTCAACTTCCTCACCTGAAGAGTTAAGATATATGTAAAGGCTTATACAATGATTGGGGAAAATATCAATGAAATAACCATATACCTGAACCATTGAAGGGGGAATGTCTTTCTGTATGCACAAATATGTGTTGCTCTGATTGGTTGATAAAGTTTTGGTTTATGGCAAGGCAGCTTAGAGGCAGGCAGGAAATTCAAAGGGAGAGACAGGAAGAAGGCTGAGAGAGATGCCAGCCAGCCAGCTGCCCAAGGAGCAACATGTAATGGGATGCAGGCAAAGCCACAGAAAATGTGGCAAAACATAGATTAATAGAAATGTGTTAATTTAAGATATAAGAGCTAGCTAGCAGGAAGCCTGCCATGGCCAGTGTTTAAAAATAATATAAGCCTCTGTGTGTTAACTTGGGTCTAAGCGGCTGCAGGACTGGAGGGTGAGAGAGATTTGTCCTGACCACGGGCCAGGAAGGACACAGGAAAACTTTCAGCTACAAACCACAGTTATTGTTTGTTTGTTTTTTAATTGCAGAAAGGCTTCAGGCTCTGTTATCAGACCACAGATGCCCTTGGAATCCCACCCAGGACTCTTTTTTTAAACTGTAAAATTGTCTTCTCTTAACTCCATTAGAGCTTCCAAAAACCATCCATGGATGTCTGTGTGAATAGTCAAAAAGCACCCATGGCCAGGCCAGGATATTATGGTGATTTAAACAAAAGAGAAACGCTCCAGAGCGGCCTTAACGATCATCCTTTGGGTGCGGTATGAAGAAGGGGCTGGCATGGGAGGCCAATGACTAGATGAAGCCCATTGAGACACTTGTGCTTATGGCCATCTTCACTGCAAAGGATGTCAGCAGTCACTGCTGGGGTAACGGCGATGGAACATGAACATCATCACCATCATCACTATGGTTCATGGTTGTTGACTGTCCACTTGAAGAAGGGTTGTAGGAATAGAACTTGGCCAAGGAGACAGAGTGGCAAGAGAAAAACATCAAAGAAGCAGAGGAAGGAAATGTGAGAAGGAAATAGCCACACAGAACGCTCTAGAATCAATGAAGAGAGGCCTGAAATCATTACCACACGGACTGGTGACTTCTGAGTTGGCCCACTATTTATAAGGTGACCTGCATTCATCCATTTATGATTAGCTATCCCTTGGGTGCTAAATAAAGAGGCCCAACATGCTGCCTGTGAATGGCCCACAGAAGCAGAGCTCATAATGGCTCTTCTTCCACCGGCGCCACTCTCCTCTGGGCCAGTGTATGCTTCCTCCACTGTGCACTGTCCTGGCAATGTGAAGGAATAAAGGACAGCAGATTCCGATCGCCGACTTGAACAGCCACCAGCAGATGTGTGGAGAGCATCAAGGTACAGAATGGATAATTCATCCAAGCCTGAAACAGAAGTCTGGCCACTCAGCCCTCTCCAGCAAAGACCCTTAGCTGTCCCCTAGTGGGAATGTTAAAAACAATGGAAGCTAGTGATCCTTAATCCCTGTGTTTGAAAGGCAGAGACAGGAGGCTCAAAGTTCAAAATCATAGACAGCTACCAAGCAAGTTTGAAGCTAACCTGGGTTATAAAAAAGATAATTAATGAGTATTGGACGTACAAAAGGAAGAAGAAAAGAGGAGGAGGCGGCGGCGGTGACGACGACGATGAAGACAAAGGGATGGCGTCCTGCAAAAGCACTCAGAGTCCCTGTTTGGTACTGAGCACATCAGTTGGGCCAGTAGACCCAAGACTGTCACCTCGCTGCCAAGTCTAGAAACTCTCCAGGAGCATCGTCGTCGAAGGGTGGGGCCCCTTGCGGTGAAGACTGTGCATATTACACCGGTGATTGAGAGAAAGAAGGACGTTCAGCAGGCCCTGCCACCAGCAGAACCTGCAGAACAGGCATGAATAGGGACAGAGCAAAGGATCCCCCCAGCTTGGGGTGGGGGGTGGTCTCTAGGAGTGGCGTCACAGCCTTCCTTGGTACCCATAGACTCTAGAAGGCACTGCAGGGAGTGGCTATCCGTGGGTCCTTCAATCCCTAACGCGATTTGTCTCTGCACCTGCGGAGGCCCAGAGCCTTCGGTGGAGAAACGAGAATTCTCCTTCCCAATTTTAAGATGACCATTAATCTTTGACTCACTGAAGCGATTTCTTCCCAGGAGATAATTCCCAACTCTTTTAAAACGGTTAACAGAGTTTACAATCGGATGACAATCATCTTCAACTTGTTCTTTGAAGTAAAAACAAGCAGCTAGACCGCGCGCACCAATTCTACACTTGAACACACGGGGGCACCAGAGTCCAGCCTGCCCTAAATGTTGCTCTCTATCAGTTTTTCAGGTTGTGCTTATAACATTTAACTATTGGCTTGGGGGCTGTCCTTCTCATTGTGACAAATGTTGTAGCAGCATGCCCCAACAGTCGGGTAGCATCCCTTTCCTGGGATCTGACAACCAGCAACGTGTTCAGTGTTCTCAAAGTTTGCTTGGAGTGTAAAATTGCTCTCCTCCTGCTGAACATCACTATCCTGCCTACAGGGAAATAAGCTGGCTTTGGAGTTGGGGGAAGATAATTGGCCTCATATTTAGTAATGTACAGCCCTACTTCCACAAAAGCTAATGCCTCATATGTGGGGATCTGTATGTTTGATTTATTTTTTCCTTTTTCTTTTTTTTCCCCTCAGTCCCTAGAATGCAGACCACCAGCACATAGCTGCTGAGTGAGCAAATAGGTGTGGCTCAGCTTTTTAGACATTGAAATTAATTGTTATTGCTGGCTGGTCTCGGGACAAATTGTAATTTCTTTAAGAAATGTTTAAAACTGTTCAAATAAAAAAAAGATTTGAATTTTGAATAAAGATTGTTTCTAATAAAACAATTGCTTCAGTGCTTGTGAGTGTAGGACTAAGAGGCATTGATGCTTGGCCATTTCTTAATTTGAGAAACCCTTTTCACAGTTCTCCCTTCGATAGCTAAAGCTGTTGTTGTTTACATGATCAGGAAAGCATTCCAGATAACAAGTTAAATTTTCTTTAAAATATAAATAGAATAGGACACCTGACCTAACTTCATTTATAATAGCATTAAGTATTTTATTATCCACCCCTAATTATTCCCATTATACACAAGTAAAGCAATAAACTAGAATGTGTATTTGCCAAGAAACAGACTTTAAATGAGGAGGTTCCATGAGACAAAAAGGACATTGAGACTGGAACAGTGGTTCAGTTGTCCAGAGCATCCCTCGATACAGAGGATACCCTTAATCCCTCATCACTCCATGTGGCAAAGCTTAAGTGATTTTTTCAAGTGTCAGATCTTGTTCTCATTTTATCAGTCAAAGGCAGCTTGGCTCCTAAGCCTTTCATCCACCAAAAGAATTGGAATTCAAATCAACACATACAAGTGTGATGTACTGGGCTGCACACTCGGGACACAATGATCAGTACGCTTTGGTCTATCTTTTAAAAGTTCTTGGAGCTTGGAGAAAGCATCCTGCAGGTTAACATAAAGCAGAAGGCAGAGAAGAGCAGAAGGCAGCAAAGAAGACACCCGGAAGCCACAGCCTCACGTTCCCCCACCCCACCCCCACTCCCTCATCCCCCCCCCCTCCTGCAGCTACACAGCAAGTCTCCTCTTTTGTTTCCAAAATAAAGGATGAGAAGATTGAAAGCAAGGATACTGATGCAGGAGTAGGCACATCTATTCAACTCCTCTTGAGGAGGTTGCCTGAGTGTGGGGAATATATTTGACCTTTGGGACCAATATTATTTTCCCTTGATCTCATTTACTCACCTATTTATCAGCGCATATTTACAAGCAGCCTTCTGTGGGCCAGAGCATGGTACCCAGGGGCTATGGTGAGTAAGATGTTTCAGCATACAGGGAGATTCTGGTACCCCTCATGTCATCCATCACTAATGGCTCCATGAGAGTACCCGCACTCTTCCCCAGTGCTTAACACAGTCTTACAACCACAGTGGCTCCTTGAGGCACGTTCTACCTTAGTCATGAAGAAAGTGGAGCTACAGCGCAGAAGCACAGGTATGGGTTCTCTCAACCCGTCAGTGTAGAGCCCAAAGTTTCGTCTGCACCCTCTCCAGGAACCTTCAGGGTTCCCCTGGTCACATGTGAAGGATGACTTATGCACAGGTGCACATTGTGGGAGAAGGTAACTAGATGTCTGATCAGTCCATATGAGCTCACCCAACTGATGGCAGAGGGGATTTAAATAGAGCCCCTGGCCCTGGACTGCCTGGGAAAGTAGGGTGAGGAGGCACGTGACATGAAGAGGGATGGGCAACCCGGTTATACTAAGGCAGAGTGCTGGAACTTTGAAAACCAGTGGTCACCACTTAGGAGTACATGGACACATGTCAATCCTGACCAGTGGAATTCTGGGTTGAGGAACCATGAATAAGGTTCCATCTTGTTGCATTGCTCAGCTCTAGAGGACTTGCAGGAAAGACTTTTTTCACATGGAATCACTGAACTATAGAGCTCCACTTAGCTCTGTGCATCCCTTCTATTAGGACATATACACACCTCAATTGCTGTGGTAGTAGATGCTGAAGTCCTAATGAAGTCCTGTGAAATCAGCTAAGAAACTATTTGTGATTGATACCCAGGGAGAAGAAAAGCAAAGGATAGAGTTGTAAAGAGTTTGAGGCTGAACATGCTTCTTCATGCACGCCTATTCCTCTTCTCCAAGGGTCTATCAAATCCTCAAAATCTTACCATGCTCTGATGCTGAGCCAAGGGTAAATACATTGTCTATGCCATCCTCTCCTACATTTAAGTCACCTGGCAAGTATTATTTAGAAGTGGGTTCTTTTCTAGTTTTATGGCACCACAAGGAAACATGTCAGGTCTTGAGAAGTCATCATGATGGAGGCAGGAGAGCTCGCTGGGCATATCCAGTCCCACAACAAGGAATGAGGACTTCTTAAGTCACTGCGCATGTGGGGCTCTTCGTGGGCCATGGTACACCAGTCTTGGTGCAGATCATAGATGGAGTCTGGCAGATACTTTTTCCTTTCTCCTACATCCATTTTTCAAAAATGAGGCACCTGCTTAACAGGAAGCAGGCATGAGACTCCCACGGCTGACTGTACTTTGCTTTGTCAAAATTTCTGTTTTTCTTTCCTACTAACTTCAGAAGCTGCCAAATTTAATCCCATCAGTACTAATTAGACATGGCAACTACAGGCATTCCCAGCAAGGCCTTCTAGAAACCGCCATGCCTTTAGCAAGAACAGCCATGCTTTTATCATTTTTTTTTTGTCATTCCCTGGGCCTCAGTAAGGAGCTGAAACCTAGTATTTAGAGAGCTAAAAAACACCTCCAGTGCCATGTGCTAAAATGGAAGAGGAAATTTTAAGCATATGTGAATTGAATTCCAGTGAGAAATCTGTGCAAATGCGCCAAGCACATTTATTTTTCTTAACCTACTGGGGAATTCTATGTACACTGAAAAACAAAATTGTGAGAGAAACAGTTTTTGAAATGTCTCCTTGACAGTGAATAATTGCTTGAGGCCTCTCCAGTTGGTGCCAGTTTGTGGCCATACAAGGAAATATAAAATCTGAACTGTCTGTGTGGCTTGACCAGGGAAAGGAAGTGAACAGTAGGGAAATTCAAGTTGCCCAACGTGGTTTGACATTGCCCAAGGACTACTGTGGGATGAGCACGTTGTTTAAAACAAGCACCGAGAAGCATCTGGTGAGAACTGCGTGCAGCCTGAGAACTGCGTGCAGCCAAGACCACAAAGACTATTCAGTGCTCACATGTCCGAACGAAATGGTGACAACGTCCTGCCTCGGGGATGGATCAGGAGCTTACTCTGAAGTAGGGGGAGTATCCGGCATGCACATTTGTCCTGTAGAACACAACTTGTTTTGAGAGATGGTCTTGGCTGGCCAGAGATGCTACTTACCCCTTAGCCTTGCTAAACCCACATTCTTTTGGCATAAGCTGGACCCCCACAGAGTGACAGAATCTTAAAACTTAGGCCTCATTCATAGGATGCTAGAAGAATATGCATTGATATTCCAATTTTTAAAAGCGTGTAAAGGCTGACAAGAGCTTGTCTATCATGAAATTAAGTACCTTCAGTTTGCTGCATAAAGATGTTCTTTGACAGGAAGGAAGAACTGTCAGGCCTCAACTCTGTTTTTAATGTCACTCCTTTCCTCAGGGGCCAGGACATTGATGATCCTTACTAAAACCACATGGTCTCTGTGTCCCTGTTCCCTTTGATGGAATGTGTGTCAGCGCTCTGGAAATGGGAGTTTTAAGTGTATGTGTGCTACAATAGCTGATGCATCCCCTGTGTAACTGTCATAGAGAAATGTCTGGGTACTGCAAAGGGCACAGGTGGGCAGAAGGGAAGGGGAGTAATCATTCCTTGAAATGGTACTATTTTATGCCATTATAACTCAAAAAGCTTCAATTTTAAAAATCTATATTCTCATCAAGTATTTGGAATACCAGCTCTATACAGAATACCTGTGTCCTCTGGCTGCAAAAATGTGGGCCCCTGCTGTGCCAGCACAGGAGGGGAGCTCTGAATCTGCTACCAATCAGGTGGAGGGAGCCTTTCATTTTGCCCAACTGGAAATGGTAGACAGGTGTATCCATTTGCTCTCTATTGCTTTGATAAATACCCTGACCAAAAGCCACCTGGAAAGAAATAGTTTCTTTCATCTTACAATTTATAGTCATATATATCATGAAGGGACATCATGAAGCCCATCATACATTGTTTCAGAGTGACAGTATTCATCCAGCCATCTTCCCCAGCCCTTACTTTACTGGGACAAGCTGAGCTCGGGTCCTTGCTTAAGAAAGTCAGCCACAGTTAACAGCCATCCCTGATGGATATATATAATATATATATAATATTATATATATAATATATATAATATTATATATATATAATAATAACATCCCTCAACTCTGTGGGTTGAGATTCCCAAAGCCAACTCTGATGTAAGACCTTGTAAGGCTCTGAATTCCTCTAGTCTTCGAACTGACAGTCACACCCCATACTTGTTGGAATTTTTTTGGTTTTTGCTTTTGTTCTGTTTGTTTGTTTGTATTGATTGGCCCTCTTGCCTTTCAGCATGGCTACATAAAGGCTCTGAAAGCCACTCTGCTGCTTGAGAGACCTTTGTCATCTGGGTATTTCTGTGATGTCTGAGCAGACAGTGTTCAGATGGCTTCAGCTCTCTCATGCAGAGCTAGAAGTCTGGTTTCTGTAGAGTTTTACTCACCAGCTCCTCATGCCTTGGAACCACGGCTGAGTTCACTGTGCTGCCAACACACCCTACATGGGCTTAGAGGATGTACGAACATCTCCCCATCCTTCTCCCCATATTAGCCCAGCCACTTAGTCCAAATGACCCCACTTCCCTGGTGGTCAAAACCTGGCAGCTTTTTCTGGTGATGAGTTTTACACTCTTTGGGATTCTCGTTCACCTCCATAACAAAGAAAGTTTGATTTAGAAGAAACTGAACCATGTAGTCTGAACAACACTTCTCACGGCCCATGGCTGTGTGGTACGCAACCCTAGCAACCTGTCCTTGTGAACTTCAACCTTCAGATTCAAGGAACACATTATCCCAGTGGAGATGGAGAGATGTGCTGCTATGCAACCAGAACCTGGAAAATATTTGTGCACTTTGAAAGTACTCAACAGAGTAAGATGAAACATCTTTTAGATCAGACTAAAGAGACAATATGTCTGCACTGGCCAAAGCCTGTGGGTCCCATCGCCAGACACACAGCTGGCTGCAGATCTAACAGGTGCTGGAACCGTGCTTCAGATCTGGTCTGAAGGCTGGTCCACGGTGAATAACATCAAGAGGCCATGCATTCTTTGCTGCATTAAAAGCAGGGAAATCAAAGACCTGGGGCGGCATTAGGAATGCTAGCCTGGACTTAACCTGTTTGCTCTGCCCGCATACACCCACACACTCTGCTCCCAGAGCAGCTCCCCCATGTGAGCCAGAGGAGGCCAGGGTGAAGGCGATGCTGCATACTTCAAGGCATCTGTGCTGGCTATTTCTTCCGTGGAGCTAGAATGGATCCTTACAGTTCAAACTAAATTGACTCAAATGTTGGTAGCTAACATTCAAGGCCCATGAAATAGCAAACCCTCAGATTTCTGTGACCATATGAAGCTTGTTGGCATCTGATGCTGGGAGCCTCCTTGATGGTGATCTCACTTAGTTGCAGTAGTAGCTTATTGCTACAGTCCTCATACTGGTCACAAGACCTCCGGCTCGGTCTCTCCCTCCCCACTACCCATTCCAGTTCCATTTGCATCCTCAGTATATCTCCTGGTAGGATGAACTGAACCTTCATTTCCACAGGGGAGCGGTACTCAATGGTCTCACTTACGAGGCACTGAGATTGCTCCTTGTTAAATTGGATAACTAAATTGGCGGTATTGAAAGAGCCTGAGGGCCCTTGGGTTCTAATAACACTCATCCCTGCCTGGCTGTTGAATGGTGATGTGTTAGCATCCTTGTCTCTGTGACAGACCGCCTAACACAAACGACTAAGGAGGTATTATTTATTTGGACTCATGTTTCCAGAGGCTTCAGGCATAATCGCCAGCTCCTTTAACTCTGGGCTGATAGAAATGCAGAACACCATGATATCAGAATCATGTGGAAGAGGTGGCCCTTCACCAGGTAATATACAGGAAACAGACAGAGTGTGTCCAGAAGTGGCCAGGGCCATATATAGCTCCCAAGGATGCACTCCCCAGTGTTCTGCTTCTTCTAGTCAGTCCCTACATACATCAGTTCCATAACTTCCAAATGGCCTATGCAGAATTTAAATCTGTCCATTGATCAAGTCAAACATTGGGTCAGAGCCCACATGGTCTAATGTCTCTGGAAATGCCCTGGTAGACACACTTAGAAGTGCTCTTTACTAAGTCGTTAGTGTTTCTCAATGCAGTCAAGTTGGTGATCAACACTAACCATCATAGACAAAAATAGCTGTCCCTCAGTAATGGTGATTGATAGCTCTAGCAAGCATTGGTCTGCTCACTCACTGATATGGGGAACAGGCAGAAGTCTTGACTTTGATTCAAGGATCCCATTGTCATGTCCCTTTGTGGTAAACATTTGAAAAGGGCACTCTGCTACTTGAGACCAAAACTGTGTTGAAAGGATGAAGAAATTGAACGTGTATATCTGATAGCTATGGAACCATTGGGTCCTGGCAACTTGTTTTCAGCTGCAGGGAAACACCACCAACTTGATCACGGAGAAGGAGGAGGAGGAAGAGGATGCACTGCATCCTGTAAGCACCACTCCATCCTCCCTATGTGTTGACACCCACCTGGAACCACACCTGAGTCTTAACAAGTTATTTCACTCCTTGAAAAATTCAGTTCTTGGTGAATGTGGAGGGTCCTGTTGACTAGCACATGCCAGTCTGAACTTGGTAGTGGAGAACAGGCCGTAAAACACTTTTCTTAGACAGAAGAAACATTTGTGGCATGTGGGAATGAGTTTTCTGAGAAATGATGCTTACAGATGGCCTTTACAGATCCAACTTCCACCCAACCTGGAAACAAGTTAATAATTTGCTTTGAAATCATTTATAACTATATGTTCACTCTGTTGGCATACCTTGGACTCAGCCCATTGAATTAACTGATGTTGAGGAAAAACAATGCCATTAATCTTACTATACTTTGGACTCTCTGGTGTACCATGGTCCCTATTTCTCCTTCCTGACCCTTTCATGCTCTTGACTCGGAACAATGTATGTGTATGAAAGATGTGATAAAAAGCCATTTGCTAGAAGCAGTGAGGCATCGAAAGCAACACCACACACACACACACACACACACACACACACACACACACACACACAATGTTGAGAGCAACATGTGGGCATAGATTGATAATTTCTGTTTGTGGCTTTGTGTGACATTCTGAGTCAATAGGGTCAGCAAAACAATTTCTGTCTTTGTAAGTGTCCTATAAATGATTTAAAACCAAGGTTCCTCACTCCTTTTCCACACCATTTTCTAGCCTGCTCAATAACTAGACACAACAGCCTTTGTTCATGGGAAGAGATCAAAACTCCTTGGAAAAAGGCAGGCTCATTCTTGAGTAAATGACACCAAGGGTTAGTTCCTTCTCTTTATGTGGCATCGCCTCAGTGGCATAGCTCTTCTGTGGGTAAGACATTTAGTAATCAAAGAGAGGGAGGAGGGAATATATGAGCGGAAAAGAAGAGGGGGTCAACATGATGATGAGGAAACCCGCAGAGACCAGAGCTAGTGGGAACTTACAGAACCTGGACTGACAGCTGGGGAACCTGCATGGGATCGAACTAGGCCCTTTGAATGGAGGTGACAGTTGTGTGGCTTGGTCTGTTTGTGGGGCCCCTGGCAGTGGGACCTAGATTTATCATTGGTGCATGAACTGGCTTTTTGGAGCTCATTCCCTATGGTGAGATACCTTACTCAGCCTTGATGCAGGGGGGAGGGTTTTGGTCCTGTCTCACCTTGATAGGCCATGCTTTGTTGACTCCCCATGGGAGGCCTTACCCTCTCTGAAGAGTGGATGGGGGTGGGGTGAGGAAGAGGTTGGGGGGAGTGGGAGGAGGGAAGGGGGAACTGTGATTGGTAAAATTTTAAACGACATTTAGTAAGTTACCTGTTGATGGCGTACGGCCATCATATCCAGCTACCATGTCTGTTCTGGTTAAGTGTGAAATGGAATGGTGGAAATGCAGCCTTGTTATCTCTTACCCCAGAATCACATTCTATGCTGAAGGCTTAGAGCAGTCATGGGTACTGCAAATGGGTCACTAGGGTTTGGTGTCCACGAGCCTTGCTTGTACAGGAGGTGTCCATGTTGCTTTGGCCATGCACTCTGATCCTGGGTTCACTTTCCCTACCACTGCCACTGAGAAGCCCCTGGAGTGGCTACAGGAAGGGGTTGATCAAAATGAACTAGGGATGTCTTTTATGTACCTGAGTAGAAGGAGTATCCTCTCAGTAGGAATACTTTAGTGAAAATCCCAAGGGCCATGGGCATCCTCACAACCCACATAAGATGCCCACATCTTCCTACCCAGATTTTCTGTCATTTTTTCCTCTAGATTTGTTCTTTCCCATTCTTCACCAATCTGGCTGAACAACAAATCACAGCCCCTAAATGAGTGTGCATTAACACCCCAGTCAATCTTTCCTTCCAGGAAAATAGTCTACACGACCTGGAATTCAGCTTAGTGGTCTTCCCCATATCATGCCTGAACAAGGACGTAAAGTATGGTAGTCCTATTCTCAGTAGCAAATGTATCTAGAGCACCCTTTTGTAAACCACATTTGAAATGTTCTTTCTTGATAAGACTGGTCTTAGGGAACTCCTCACAGAGGCTTATCTGTGAAATTGGATTAAGTACATCAGGATAAGTGTACACAGAGCAGGAATCTAATCTAGATATTATTTATTCCTACAGGACCTATGTGAGCCTGGCCACTCCCCTGTACCACCTATGAGTGTGGAGTAATATCATACACCTAACTTGGTAGCTTCATAGCTCAAATAATACCCAACACATAGTGGAAAGTTCAAGTTAAATGGTTAACTGATGTCTGATGATTTGTTTAAGCAAGTCTCTGTCACTCAAATCAGAGGATAATGGTTACATTCCAAAGTAGGGAATAACTTTGTTCAAACCATGTTACCATATAGGCTCATACAACAGCATCATGGTACTACCAGGGCACTGGAACAACATGACAATCTATGGGAGATCAGGGAACTCAAGCCACAATGCCCTCCAGATCAACAAAGATAGTTTCTAATATTCCCTGCCTGGTGGAACACAAGGATGGGGGGATTCCCTACCAGGAGCCATGCTGACTTCTCTGTGAAAGGATTGCTCTGGGTCAGCTGCTTTTCCTGAAGTAGAATTAAGCTGATGTAATTCACCATAACGTTTTCAGATCCACACATCGTCTATGTAGACAAAACTTTCATGTTAAGTGGGCTTATGAGGTAGACACACACACACACACACACACACACACACACACACACACACGCACACGCGCGCGCGCGCACACACACACCCCCTACTGAATCTCGAAAGTCTTTGATGCCCATGCCCTGCCTGCCAATGTCTTTGGTCTGCAGTTTCAGAGGGAATGGGTCAAGTCGGTGAACTCTCCTGGACCCTCCTTGCTATCCCAGCCTTCACTGACCCAGGCAGGTCACTAACGTGGTGACTGAGTAATGCCGACTCCACCTCCATATTTAGGAAATAACAGATGGGTTAAAGGTGCATAACAGACTGGTTTTCAGCTTCAGTCTCTCACTGGAAGGTTCGTTCTAGCTAACCAGAGACCTTAAACCTACTTCAGTGCTTCACAGCTAGTGGGGTAATTGTTGAGAGCAGACAAGGGCCTCTGGCT
>CABHPP010126851.1:0-25601 GCA_902168425.1 Peromyscus attwateri | reverse complement strand
TTTTTTTTTGCCTGTGTGATCTGTTAGAAGCTTCATAATTTTAAGTCTTCCTGTGATTCAGGTTGAGATAAATTTTATGTATGATATGATGTGGAGCCAGGATTTAAAATAGAGATATCTAATTGTTCTAAATTTGTTTAAAAGGCCATCATTTGTTCCAACAAAGCACACTGACAACTTCACTAAATACCTACTGATCAAATTATGGGTCTTGTTTGAGACAGTCTTTCATATTCAGTTGAGATATTTCTGTTCTGTCTGGATGACAGGAACTTTATAGCAAATACCTAAGTCATGTAACACATGCTCTGTAATTTTGTTATTTATCAAAACCAATGATATGGGAAAAGATGAATATCATTTCACTGATGGTGAGAATGAAATCTGCTACACTGACTATGGAAATCAGTATGAAGGTTTTTCAACAAATTCAACATAGAGTTACATTATGACTAATCTATACTATTCCTGTCCATTTACCCACAGGGCTCTCTACTTTACTGCAGCTGTACTTGCACATTCATGGTCATTATTGCTCTATTCCCAATAGCTGGGAAATGAAGTGAGCCTAGAAGCTGTCCAATGAATAATAAAATAAGGTACATATAGAGAATGGAATTTTATTAAACACTATAGAAAAAAATTATTTGTATTTATATCTAGTTGTCGCGGCTATTAAGAGAAGTGTATTGAACTTTCCACTTATCACTGCATTTTTAAAATTTGGCCTTTCAATCTTTAAGTAGTTTTTAAATGTAATTTTGAGTTATATGTTGTGATACATATTTAAGATGCTATACCTTCTTGGTGGAATTAAATTTTAGTTATTAGAAAGTTGTGTTGTTCTTTAGCTCTGATAATAGAAGTTTGCTATGTACTTGTTCTGATCTTAGTATAGCCAGTCTTTTGTTATTTTGGGTAATAGTCTAATATCAGTTTATTTCCTCCAATATTTATTTGTCTCTTTAGATTTAATATGTACTTTTGTGAATATGAAAGAAAGAGTTCTTATTCATTCTTTCTGATAAACATTATTTTAATTTCTGTGTTTAGACAATTCAGAATTAATACAATTATCATTACAATTGGGTTTAAATCTACCAGCTTTAATGTATATTATCATCTTTGTTTATAATCATTTTATACCCAAATGTCTTATCTTTTTTTTTTTTTTTTTTGGTTTTTTTTTCGAGACAGGGTTTCTCTGTGTAGCTTTGCGCCTTTCCTGGAGCTCACTTGGTAGCCCAGGCTGGCCTCGAACTCACAGAGATCCGCCTGCCTCTGCCTCCCGAGTGCTGGGATTAAAGGCATGCGCCACCAACGCCCGGCTCAAATGTCTTATCTTAATTTAATATATTTGTGGTGTTATTTCACTCATCACCTCATTATGTATATTTGATTAAATGTTATTATTTGGTTATTATCCTTTCCTTTTTGTTTGCTGCTATGGTTTTGTTCTTGAAAGCAGAACAATTTTTCATGTAGAATTTCTCACATTCAGAATTTTGCTGAGTGAATACTTGTAATGAACTTAATGTGTTCTCTGTGGGTTTTTCAAACCTAGAGGCTTGATTTTATGACTGATTGTGTTTTATAACAAAACTTCTATATAGATTCATTGTATACTGGTCTTCTCTACTTTGGCAGAAAACCTATATCCCTCATTTAGTTCAATTTTCTCTTTTACTTAATGCTATGGTCCCTTAAGAGGGTCAACATTAACATCATTATCAATACAGGATAAATATTAGAATTCTATATATTCTATAGTGCATGTTCTTTTGTGTTTAAGTTTATATTGTTGAGATTTGTCTAGGAAAGTTTATATATATATATATATATATATATATATATATATAATTCAGTCTTTGTAAAATGAGTCTTCTGTGCTATCCTTAGTCTTATTTAAAAATCTTATTTTTAGGTCCTCTGCTATATATATATATATATATATATATATATATATGATAGCTTTCAGCTTAATACTTTTGTGGGACTCCTCACTCAAGAATGTGTAAATGAGTGAGTCTCTGATTTTTGTACCTTCTCTTGCAGCTCTTCTAATTTTTTTGTTGGCTTGTCTGTTGTAGAATATTATTTTAAGGTATATTATTTTTGTTTATGTTGCATTTGTTTAACTCTGTGAAGTTGTGTTACTTTGCCTGTCTAAAATACCTGATGCTCTAATAAAGAGCAGAACAGTCAATAGTGAGGCAGGAGAGAGAAACAGGTAGGACTAGCAGGCAGAGAGGATAAATAGAAGGAAAAATATGGGAGGAGAAGAGAAGAATTAGTCAGAAAAGGAGAAGGACTCCAGGGGCCAGCCACCTAGCTATACAGTAAGCCATGGAATAAAAGTAAGATTTACAGAAGAGAATGGGAAAAACCCAGAGGCAAAAGATAGATGGGACAATTTAAATTAAGGAAAGCTGGCAAGAAACAAGACTCTGTGTGTGAATTATTTGGGAGCTGGGTGGCGGGCCCCCCAAAAGAGCAAAAACAACAACAATTCGGTGCCCAACATGGCCCGAATTTCCACTTAGGGCTTAAGAAAGCTGAGGGAAAAAAAGAGGATATGGCTCCTATAAGAGTTTCTGCCTACTGGCAAGCCCTTGTGCAGCCAGTACATTAAGTAGGAACAAAAAAAATCTAAGTAAAAATGCCTGCCACAGCACCAAGCACTGGCATTGTAGAGCTCTAGAAAGTTTGAATTCATTTCTCAGCATGAACCTCTATCCAGGCTCCTGTGCTTTCAACTTGGATTTCCAGACCTGAGAAGTGGGTGGAGCCAGCCACCAAAGCCTCAGGCAAAGGTCCTTGCCACTTAGCAATTTAAAGTTTGTTCATGCAGTCAAAAAGGCTAAAAGATATGCAATAAAAGAGATCCAGACAGAAAAACCTCTAAAGAGGTTATAGTGTGTTTAACAATGTATGTAGGCTTAAGAAAAGAAAAAGGGTATAGTCATAGAAAGAAATGAATAGTTTAAAAATAATAATAAAGTCTTTAAAGAAAGAGTAAATGTAATATTTTAAAAAGCCACATAAGATGAGAAATACACAGGGAGTCTGAATCCTGTATATTATTGTGTTGATTTTGAATTTTTTGATTGTTAAAGAGCGAGAGATATGGAGACCATGATTGGAAAAAGCACAGGACAAATAGCCAAACTAGTGGAAATGCATGAGCTGTGGACCAATGGCGGAGCAACCCCCATGGAACTGGACCAGGCCCTCTGGATAAGTGAGACAGTGATTAGCTTGAACTATTTAGGAGGTCCCCAGGCAGTGGAGCCTGGACCTGTACTTGGTACATGGGCTGGCTTTTTGGAGCCTGGGGCCTATGCTGGGACACTTTGCTCAGCCTTGGTGTAGCGAGGAGGGGACTGGACCTGCCTTGGCTGAGTCTACCAGGCTGGGCTGACTCCCAGGGGAGACCTTGCCTTAGAGGAGGTCGGAATAGGGGGTGGATTGGGAGCGAGGGCTGGGGGGGGGGAGGGGGGGGGGTGGAGGAATCAGTGGCTGATATGTGAAATTAAGTTAATTATAAAATAAAAATAGTATTTAAAAAAAAAGCAAAGGACAGTTGCAAAGAAGCCTGGAATTGAAAGAGGGACTGTTGAAACAAATCAGTCTATATACTTTAGGAATGCCTTATTTTTAAAAAGTCAAAAAATATATTTGTCAGAAGGAAATCAAAAATGCTTTGGAGTTTTGTTCCCATAGGAGATGAGAGGCTGTGGATCCTTCAGGGTTAATATGGATCAAGTTTGATCAGGCGAGACCTCCTGAACCTTGACAGGTGATAACTATCACAGAGATTATAGCTGGTCTTCCCAGAACTTGGCCATTATCTCAAATTTTCTCTCTGGGACCTTAAAGATACTTTGTCCACAGACAACAGGAAGCAGTCTGGAGAATACTAAGAGACGGGGTGGGTGGTCTTTTGTTATTTGGTGGGTTACAGAAGTTTGTTATTATTTAAGGGAATACAAAAATGATAAGATAGAAGGGGAGATTATTGAGTCTACTTTAAATAGTAGGGTAGATTATTGAATCTACTATAAAGTAAGGGACAATTAATGATCTCAAATATTTTGTTTTTGTATATTGAAACAAATTTAAGGTAATTTTTTTGCAACTCACTGTATGTATGCTTCTGTTCTTATTTGGGGATTTTTGTATATTGATAAACATTTAAGATTATTTTTATTGCAACATATTATATGAATGTTTCTATGTTTTGTTTGTAGTATTGTGCCTACACAGTTCATTTGGAAATATAGGGTGTGTTCTAGGTTTGTTTTTTTTTTTCAAGACAGGGTTTCTCCGAGCAGTTTTGGTTCCTGTCGTGGGTCTGGCTCTGTAGACCAGGCTGGCCTCGAACTCACAGAGATCCATCTGGGTCTGCCTCCCAAGTGCTGGGATCAAAGTCATGTGCCACTGCCGCCCGGCTGAGGTTCTAGTTTTTGAAAGCTATTATGAACTATTTAGGATAATCAAGAAATATAGGTTAGTAGTTAGCCATTTATAACAATCAAATTTGTAGATATGTTAGGCATGTTTTCTAGATTATACAGAGATATATTTAGACTTGTCCAAATTTGCTATGATGGTTTTTGTTTATCTTTTTATGTTTTGTTGTTATCTTCTAGAAGCCTGTTCTTGTCTGATGAGAGGTAGAAAGGGACTAGATGTAGATGTAGATGGGAGAGGAGGTGGGGAGAACTTGGAGAAGTACAAGGAGGGGAAACAATATTAAGATTATATGAGAATAGAATCTTGTTTAATAAATGGAAAAATAATAAAAATAAAAGTCTGATCTTTCTACCTTGTACATCACTAATTTTACTTTATTGCTTATTCTTACAAAATAAAGCAAAATTTATTTAACTAATAATATTTTGATAGATATTTAATTTGATTTGTGCATTGCACTACTATAAATTTACCAAAAATTTACATACCCGAACATATATCTTGATGTAGTTTTCATGCAATTTTTTAGACATGTGATGCTAGATCAAAGAAATTGACAACACAAATTGTACCTAGGAATTTGTCTATTTGTATTCTTTTTCTTTCTTTCTTTTTTTTTGTATGATTTTTTTCAAGACAGGGTTTCTCTGTTTAGTTTTCGTGCCTTTTCCTGGAACTCACTCTGTAGACCAGGCTGGCCTCGAACTCACAGAGATTCACCTGCCTTTGCCTCCCGTGTGCTGGGATTAAAGGCATGTGCCACCACTGCCCGGCTGTCTATTTATATTCTTATCAACTCTACATGAGAATATTTGCTATGCAAGCACTGTATAATATCTTTCTGCTTTTGTGGCTTTAATTTTCTGATAGAGAGTAATATTAGCTATTTGATAAAAAAATAGCATCATGTTTTATATATTTATTACTTGACTATTGCTTCTCACTTCAGACATGTTCTTCATATTATTTTGGACACTTTTTGTATATATTTTCCTGATATTTATCCATATTTTTTACTGATGCACATCTTTTTCATTAGCATATTAATTTCATTATATCTTTTTTCTGGTGGTTATTCCACATTCTTTTGGTTGTTATGACTTTTTGTTGTATTAATCTAAAGAGGAAATACTTGCTCAATTTCTTTAGTTTCATCCAATTACCTGGCTAGTCTCATGTGTTTGTTCTTACACATGAAGTTTAGAATCATTTTGACTATTTCATAAATGATTAAATGTTTTACTTTGTTGGTGAAATGATCACATTGCCCCAAATTTATATTATTCCAGTGAGTATAAACATAATTATAATATTGAATCTTTTTCATTCAATTGTTTACTTCTTAAAAATTTAAGAGCTGGAGGTTAATGTCCACAGCTTGTATTAAAATAATTGAAATGAGTTTTGGCTAGGGACTATTTGTCAATGAATTTGGTTTGAATATTTTTAAAGAGCTGTGGGAGATAATGGAGTGTGGGTGGAAGTGCAGCTGCATAATAACTCAGGAGAAAAAAAATGAAATTAAAATCCATTAAAGTTTGAAGCACTCAGGTGTCCATGGACCACACAGATTTTAAAATAACTGATAATAAATTAAACTAGAAAACAAAGAGAATCCTATTCATCTATCATGATCAGAAGGTTATTGAGTTACACGATGTGTTTCTTAAACATGTTTGAAACCTGTTAGTGAATAAATTGGATGTTTTTTTTTTTAATGTTGAAATGTATGCTTACTTTTCAAAAGTAATTTTTCCCAGAGTTAATGGTGCACTTTTCCAGAACTAGTTCATTTTCAAGTAAGGAAGTTACTAATTCATTTGGGCAGTCATGAGGAAAAATAATTGAGTGATTTCTGAATGTGACACGGAGAAGTGAAAGATATAGTGTATAGAATGAATATTGTTCAGAAGCACACCCAGAGAAAAGCAGTTAAACAACTATTTTCATGACATCTAGAAATATATTGCTCAGTTTCAATCAATATAAGGCTCACTGTTACTCAAACAGGCATAAAAAACCCTTTTTTGTCAATTCCATCAGTTTTCAGAAATGTCATTCTTATTTGTATTTATAATATCCAGGCTTCGAATACAAAACATAAATTTCTATAATCTTTGCATTTTAAGGAAAAGTACTATCTTTTCCTTACAAAGAGAAATGTGAGAGAGAAATTATTTTGTAATCATTACTCTCATGTTGAGACAAAAATTCAGAGAGAAGTCTCCAAATTGGCACCTAAAACTTGTGTTTTTCACTACATTCATTTCCTTTAGGATTGGATCACATGTTATAAACCCCTTTTGTTCTGCGCCAAATGGTGGGAAAGCCTGCTTAGAATATGATGAGGAGTGTCTGAAGGGGCTAAAAAAGGAAAATGCATGCTCCTGAAGAACTTACAGGAGGAAAAGGCATTGAAGCTTTCTTCATCCTAAGATGCAATTGAGAACAGCTAGAGAGAAGGGATCATCAACAGGGGAAATTTGAAGATCAATATTTGAAATGAAAAATTTCTCCATTTAAACCTTTGAATACAAACTTTGCAACTTTTATTATTAATTGAAAATACATTAGCTCTATTGAAGCATATTGGTCCATTTTACTATTTGAGGTGATCAAATATATTTACTCAATATTAAAAAGCTTCAAAATGTATTGTGAAACATAAACATAACATCTGTCATATTTGGGATAGACAAAATCATCAGATTTTTACCACATTCTTATCTCCTAATGTAAATTTGTGTAACACTAAGAGATGTTCCCCCTGTATTTACACCAGTCAGCCTGTTCTGATTAGCTTTGTAACTTTGACTAAAAATACATAGTATTATTGAAGCATTCATTGACATAAATGTAAAATGGGATCTTCCCCAGTTTAGCTTCACTAAAGGATCATAGTAGAATAAATCATTATTTTCTAACACTAAGGGTAATATTTAACACTTATGAAACTGGGCTTTAATGAATTCATCTTCACAATTTAAAATTATTTAAAAGCTCATCAGAAATGAACAGGATTAGGAAAAAATAGTGCAAGACCAAATGCTACACAGACATAGAACCATACCTTAAGATTGCTGTAAGCATAGACCTCCAACAATCACATTAAAGACAAGCTGCAGAAGATTTGCAGTACCTTGGGAAATGAAGACCTAAGGTAACAATGAGCTTTCACAAAACAGATTGAACAGCTTATGCATATACTTCACAGTGATCTAAAATTGAATATTGAAATATTTAGTGTGTTGGAATTCAATATTAGTCATTTTCATAATGATCAGCTTTTTCTGTCAAAATCAGGGATAGGGAAACAGTTTCAACTGTTTTTAGGCTGATTTATTACATAAAATAAAGACTAATCAAAATCTTTAGTCAGGACCTGGAGTCAAAGCATAGGAAACACGTTACATTTGGTTTGTCCAGCAGCTCTCACATTCAACACATTTTTGTGGGCAACTCATGCATCTTACACTAAATTCAGAAGGTGGAAAAAGATAGAGCAACATGTCATTATTTTTCCACTCTTCCACACCCAGTAAGTTCTATATAGATGTAATCATTGTTTGAGGTTTATTATAATCCTTTTACAGGAAATTCATGATTTTGTAGAGATATATGTATAGTGCTTTCTTTTCATTTGCCCTTTTTGAGGGAATTTGTAAACAATTCTTTACATACAAGCTATGACTATGTATTTTAACTATCAGTTCCTTTGCTTAGGCAAGAAGAAACAAATTTTATAGAATTTTATGTTAAATACATCAATAAGAATATATATATATATTTATCTTCTTTTATATACATGAGAATTTATTAGATGGATGATCTCCACTTTGTTTTCCTTATATAACATATTTCTAGGAAATAATTTCATATCAGCACTTAAGACATACCTTCATAGTTTGGCATATTGTTATTGTGGTTATAGATCTGTCACAGATGATCAAGATGTTTCCAATGTTTAATTATTGTATTTCTAGATACATTTTTTTCATTTTGAAAGGTTGTGTATAATAATGGTGTGTAAGAACTTTTAAAATTGGAACAGGAAGGATTGAACAGAATGTGGGAAGGAGGACAGGGTAGAGGGTGGGTTATGGGGAGGAGGAGAATGTGAGCAAAAGGAAGTGGAGTGAGTGAAGCAAGGGGCAACTAACACTAAAAGCCTTTTGAAAAAAATATGGAAAACTACTACTGTAGAAGCTTCCTAAAATAAGCACATATACATATATAAAAAGAGTTTAAATGAGTTATATTCTAATGTGTTTGGGTATCAATAACCTAACTAGACACCATGTACTACCAAATAAATCCCTAGTACTAGGAATGTTATTTTAGTTAGGGTTCTATTGCTTTGATAAATGCTATGACCAAAAGCAACTTGAGTTGAAAGAATTTTTTTAACTTACAGTTGTTGTCTATCATGAAGAGGCATGACAAGAACTCATGGCATGAGCTGAAGCAGAGGCCCTGGAGGAATGCCAGCTTACTGACTTGCTCCACATGGCTTCCTCTACCTGCTCTCTTATACAACACAGGACCAAATACTCATGGGTGGCACAACCCACAGTGGGTTTGACTCTCTCACAGCAATCATAATCAAGAAAGTGACCCCAAAGATTTGCTTACAGGCAAATCTAATGGAGGCATTTTTCTCAGTTGAGGTTCCCTCTTATCAGATGACCCTAGCTTGTGGCAAGTTGACAAAAAATCTTGGCAGTAAAAAATATGATACCTAGTTTGAGGTTGTGGACCAATAAGCCATTACCAGTGCTGTTCGTTCCCCTCCAGAAATTTATGGTAAGATCCTGTTGCTGAAGAGATCACACACTTGAGTCATGGATAAATCTAGCTGGTACTCAATTGGAGGCTTCATCAATACTGGCTAACTTTCAGTGTGCAGAAAGGTGCTGCACACATTACTGGAGAAAGATACTAATTTCACCTAGCTGTGAACCCTGTGAGCTACAGTAAGTCAAGATGCGCCCACTGTTGCAATAGGGTCATAAATATTATGGGAATAGCCATGCACTTTTTATTGGATTTAAAGACTGTTCCATGAGATGGAACCCATACCTGACACTATAAACAAGGCTAAAAACCTGTTGCTAGATAGGTCATGGGCCCTATGAGAATACTTTTATTTATTATTATTATTATTATTATTAATTATTCTATAGCAATAAAACAACTCCTAGTAACTTATTGCTATATCCATAGATCAGTAGTCAACTCTCATCAGAGAAATTTCTTCTTGCAATACATGGCAAGTAACCCAGAGACCCACAATTGGTCAAAATGCAGAGGAATAAGAAGAGATTTCAGAATGCTCAGCTCTGAATGAGATTTTTCTATCACACTCCTTACTTCATGACTCAGAGTTCTATATGGAAGAGGTTGCAGAAAGATTGTAAGAGCCAAAAGTTATGGATGAATTCAAGAAAACTATCTTCCATTCATAAAAGGGCAGACACGGATATGGTCTCACAATTGTAATAGCATGGACAAGACCTGCACAATTTCTAACCAGACAAACTCCTAGCATGGAGGAGGAGAAGTGGACACTAAGCCTTACTCCTTCCCTAGGAGCTATTGGTATTTGATTGCTGCTGGTAGAGAAAGCCGGTTTTCTTTAATAGTGTGATGCCTGGAATATCAGCCACACTCCAGGACAGTCTCCATGACCAGAATAGAAATAGTACTGAATTGGAAATGAGAAAGAAAAGTAGATAGATAGATAGATAGATAGATAGATAGATAGATAGATAGATAGACAGACAGACAGATGAATATATTGACAAATACAGAGAGGCAAAGAAAGACAGAGTGAAGGAGAAAGAAAGAGAGAAACTGAAGTTGAATGGTTAAGGAGGTAGGAGGTCTGGGAGAACTGGAGGAGATCAAAATATGAAAAATTTGTTGTCGATATTATGTATAAAACATAATCCAACTAATACATATATATATATGTTGTTGACTAGAGTAATAATGATGTTATAAATGATTATTATACATATTCTTTGGTAAACATATGTGTTTTTGTATTTTTAGACATGGTTTGGATGTTGGAGTTACAAGAAATAAGGTATGCTGTTTTCTGGAAATGAATACTTTGCTGGTTTTAGTGTGAAAATTCTTGTTATATTGCTTAATTTTTATACTAATAATGGCAGTTTTTGAAGAAAAGAATTTTATAGTATCTAGTAAAACTTTTCATTTTTTTCTTCCTGATCAGTGTCTTTGTTAAGTGTTAAGTGTGTGTATTTCTACTTCTTTCTACTATTATGAAGATTTGTGTGTGTGTGTGTGTGTGTGTGTGTGTGTGTGTGTGTGTGTGTGTGAGAGAGAGAGAGAGAGATAGAGAGAGAGAGAGAGAGAGAGAGAGAGAGAGGGAGAGAGAGAGAGAGAGGTAGAAGTAGGTGTTTAGTACCATTTGGTGTTTCATTGGCAAAGAATTGGCATGAAAGTATGTGTGGTATGAATTAATCTGTTTCTGAACTTTATATTTTGCTCTATAGAATTATTTGACCTTCAAATCATTACCACTTTATGATAATTGCCATGTCTGTAGTATAACCATCCAGACTTCTTATTTAATCTTTTCCTGGTCTATTTTCTTTTGGTATGGATTGTTTTAGGAATTGAATATAGAGCCCCATGCCAGCTAAACAAGAACTCTGCAACCGAGCTATACTCAATCTCCCTTTTTTTAAGTCTGTACTTTGGGATGGAGTCTAACTAAAATTTCCAGATTGGCATTATATACTCTATCCAAGGAAGGCCTTAAATCTGTGGTCTTCCTACTTCAGTATCCTGTAATTATATGTCTGTGTTACCAGAACCAGTTTTCATAGACTTATTCTTAACATCTTAGATTTCTATGCATGTTAGAAATGAACTGATTGATTTAAAACATATTTTCTTGGGTGTCACTACTTTTGTACTGTTCTTTATTATTTTTGTAAGATTTATTTTAAGTGTGCATGTGTGCACAAATGGGTGCAAGTGCCTAGAGAGGCTATAGATTTTGGAATTTCTGGGATAGAATTGCAGTTATGAGATGTCTGATGTGGGTATTGGGAAATTAATCCTATTTAATTGTTTATCATTAATTTTAGTTTTTAGCAACAATTTTGGTTAATTTCCTTCTATGTGAATCTATTTTTCTTCTTTTTCCCAGAGCATATTTCTTTATTTTGAAGCACATTTTCATACTATATTGTATGAAGTTAATTTTCACTGATAAAGACAATTACTCTATTCCTATGTATGAATTAACTATTTTATTTCTGTTGTGTATTTGAATGAAACATCTTTTTGCTCTATTATTTTACTGTATTTCAATGATTACCTTAAAAGTGACAGCTCCTCTCTGGTGTGAAATGTGTATCCAGAAAATATGAAATCTCCCCTGTAATCTATCCTGCTTTCTAGAAACCTGGTCAAAACCAGGTCCAAAGATATGCTCATGTAGAATTCATTGTGGAGCACTCTTTTGTTTTCAGATTCATGTAGCATGCATTTAGTATTTTTTTTTTTCAAAACAAGGTTTCACTGAGTAACATTGGCTGTCCTGGAACTAGCTCTATTGAACAGGGTGGCCTTGAACTCAGAGAGATCCATCTGTCTCTGCCTCACAAGTGCTGAGATTAAAGACATATGCCACCACTGCCTGATACATGTTTTTACTTTTAAGAGTCACTGCATAGTTGGCAGTAACAATATGGCTAGGTGCAGTGTGAAGCTTCATTAGATGATGAAGCTATTGATAAAAGCCTGTAACATTTTGTTAGTGCTGGAAGTATAGCTTCATCTCTTATGTAGAGTATGTATTCTGATGGCCTCTAAACTACTTAATCTGTAAAGAGCTCAGTTTTATGGTGGAACCCTAATCCTTTCTCTCTCCCATCCTATATTAGACAGTTAGTGTTCTAGGACATTCAGATTATTTTCAACCTCACATTCACTACTGCTATATCAATATAATGGACAAGTGAGATGTTTCTACAGAATGTCAAGGAAATTGAAGTTCCCATGTACAATGTGTGACAGAAACCTGGAACGTTAGCATAGCCTTGAGGCAAGACAATTAATGTATAATGCTTTCCTTGACATGTGACGTTGAACTCCTTTGATAAGTCCTACTGATGAGGATCAAGACAAAGACATTCTATAAGATGATAGGCAGAAAACAAGTGCCAGAAGTTGTGTGGATATGCTCCAGTGAAGTTACTATATCTGGCATATCAGCTTCAGTTAGAGCTATGACTTGCTTAAGTTTATGGTAATCCATTGTCAGTTTTCAAGATCCATCTGTTATTTCCTAGCCATGCAAGTGAATTGAATGGAATTAAGACGGTGAATACCATCTCTGAATCACACAGACATTTGACAGTAACATCAAACTCTGCAAACACTTCTAGGTTGAAGTACATCTGATTTACAGTCTTGGCAGGGGTGGTATGAAAGGAATTTCAGCAATGTCTACCTACTCTTTCCTACCATAATTTTATTATACCAAAGGAATATTGTATATGATATGTATGTGTTTATGTTCCAATTATATGCTTACAGACATGTATAAATACAGAGTAGATGTTATCACTCTAACACACTTGCTTGAAAGTCTATGGCTAATAAATCTTGAAAATTCTGAATATTCAGCATTCAGCAGGAATGGGATAGGTGTGTTGTATATGTTTGGTGTGGTGGTATGTGAATAACTTGCTCTTTAAATCAGTGCTTTCTAGAACTATGACCTCTATGGGATCTTCAAACTGAGTAAAAGGTGCCAATGTTTCAACTGGAACGGATATTATCAATGCTCTCTCTCTCCTCCCCCCTCTATGTGTGTGTGTGTGTGTGTGTGTGTGTGTGTGTGTGTGTGTGTGTGTTTGTCTGTCTATCTGTCTGTCTCTGTATCTCTTCCTATGTGTCTTTGTGTGTGTGTGTGTGTGTGTGTGTGTCTCCTCTTTTTAAACACCTTCCTCCTTCCTTCTCCTCCATCTTTCTTCTTCCTCATCTTCTTTATAAATTGACACAACCTGTTCAGCTTCTCATATATTTACTCCTGGAAACACCACAATCTGTATATTAATCATTGTCAAAGATGACTGACTCCACTCACCCTAACTGATACTAAAGGCTTCCATTATATGTGCCTCACTGATAGGGTTACTTTCCTTGTGTTTTGCAAGGATTCCATCATCTCTATGGACACTTTGAACCTCACATATATGGCTCCACATTCTTGTGGGCCACAAGAATATATCATAGACATTTAGCTGTGTATTAAAGCTGAACTTTGACCAGCAAAGGATCTGTCAAAAGGCAAAGTCATTTATTATGAATATTTGGTGTTACCCAGCCTTTAATATTTCAGCTGTCTTCTGCTATGAAATCCTTGTGTGCCCAGACCTATTGGTAAACAGTTCAGCTCCCCAGACCTGCTGAACCTACTAAGTTACTAACTGCCCTGCTGAGCTTAGGAGACAAACTGGAGGGAGACACATAGCTTTGTTTCCAGTGCTAATGAAGCTCAGACCATCCCCTGGCCTTGAGGAGGCCTAGTGGTTCTCCAGAGCACTTTGAGAACAAAAGAGGTTTTTACATATCAAGGTGAGAGATAAAAGAACATTCCTGAGGAGGCAGAGAACCACATGCCCAGGGAAAGAAAGGGCAGGCATTTTCTGTAGAAACAGACAGAACAGCATGGCAAGAGAGAAGAGAGGATGACTGACAGAGGTTCCACAGAGGGTAAGCAGATCTTGAGTAGAGTTTTCTGAGTGCCAGGAGTAGCAGAGATGGAGAAAGCGGATACAGAGGACAAAGACGAGGTTGAAAGCACAGGAGTTAGTCATTAGCTGGACAATGAGCTAGGGAACTGGACGGAGCTGCAGTTATGGAGACAGGATTTCATCCCAGAGAAATAAAGTAGAGGGATATAGAGCTTGTTATGTCTAGAGTTATTCTTGCCTTGAATGCCTGGTGGAGCTACAGCTGAATTGATAGAATTTTGTCTTAGAGGAATAAAGTTAACAGACGTAAGAACATAGTGTACGTAGATTTTTTTTTCCCCTGATATCCCACACCAGACATAGCAAAGCCCCCTTGGACCCTGGGGAATCCATAGCACATCACAATGCTAACTGTGGCCTTATATCAAACCATCACTGCATTCAAAGATACTAAAGTTCTCTTGAATCAGTGTTTTCCACATTGAGTTTTAATAAGTTATTTTAGCTTTCCATTTTCCCAAAGTAGTATGAAATATCATGTAATGGATTAATTTTAGGATTTATAATGTTGGTTACACTGTGGTGCTGCTCCTCGTGGATGGCTGCTGCCTGTGGCAGCCATGCCGGCGGAGGAGATTGCTGATTGGAAGAATCACAGCCATGGTTACCTTTTTAGAGCTTTATTGGGAGAGAGCAGGGGAGAGAGAGAGAGGGAGACGGGGGGGGGGGGGGGGACAAATGGAAGGAAGGAGCAGAAAGGAAAGAGAGGGACGCACAGAGGGCCCACCTGCTTTTTAGGCTGGGACGCCATCACAGGCTAATGACGTAATTAAGGACCGAATCCTTACATATAAATCATTAAGATTTAGCATCCATACATACCCTATACATCTTCAATTATTTTCCACAGATTATTAAGTCCAAGTTTCAAGGTGTTATTACCTCAGAAAATAGTTCTGATTTAAAATGCTTTTGATAGAACATACAATCTCAACTTAGGATCACATGCCTGAAAGTGCTACAAATCAACAGATTTCATCCTATTTATCTTTATATCCTGCCCACTTAGGCCCATCATTAAGGCACCCTTTGCCATGAGTCCTTCATTTTCTGTTAGTACATGATATTAGAGCCTGTGAGTATCGGTAAGTTTTTTCCCTGTGGATCAAATAGTAGATATCCTTACACCTGTATATGGTTACTGGACTGAAAACAATTAAATACAAAATGGAGGGAGAGTATGAAGAATTCCTCTGTTTGATACTGTATCAAATCATTCTGAAGGCAAGGGTAGGCTGCTCATATGACAAAATTGGAAGGCTCAAGTAAAACTGAATAGATTATGAGCCACTATTCTTTGCACACTCAGTTATTAATACCATAACTCTCCTTGTAACCCTTCAATAAAACTCCCAAATTTACCACAGAACAATTGAAGTTCTATTTACACTTTCTCTGGGAGTACTCATAGTATCATAGCCAAATATTAGCACTTTTTCACTTTTATTTATTTTGCGTGTTTTGTGGGGGTGGCATATATATGCCATTGTACAAATGTGGAGTTCAGAAGAGTTGGTATTCTCCTTCGATCATGTGGTCCTAGGGTTAGAACTCAGTTTTTTAGTCTGGGTGGCAGATTCCTTTACCCACAAAACCATCTTGTTGTACCAGGCCAACTATTTAAAAGTTTGTTTTATAACTTCAGGATATGAAATTCTATTTCATATCTTCTGCAGGTAGCGTATGAATTTCACATAATTTGTTGTATTGAGAGTTGGCCATCTTAACATAGTCTTCATGTTTAGGAATGCTTCCAAATCTTTTGACACATGTCAGGACATTATACATCTTTAAAAGTTGCCATCTCCCTTGTACATTCATATGCTGCTTGTACTTTTCAATGACATCTTACAATTGTACTTTGTAGTAGACCACCACAAGTGGAAGGGCTAAAAATGTATGTGAGACTACATGATAGGTGTGATATACTCTCCATATAATATTAAAATATTTTTACATTGCTGTTTTCTTGTGGTGATATTGTGTTCCAAAAATATTGTGCACCCTAATAAACTTATCTGGGGACAGAGAACAGAACAGCCACTAGATATAGAGGCCAGAAAATGGTGGCACATACGCCTTTAATCCTAGCATTCCAGAGACAGAGATCTGTCTGGATCTCTGTGAGTTCAAAGCCACACTGGAAACAGCTAGGCATGGTAACAAGAGCCTTTAATCCCAGGAACTGATGGCAGAAAGTAGAAAAGTATATAAGGCATGAAAACCAGGAACTAGAACTGTTTAAGCTTTTAGGCTTTTGAGCAGCAGTTCAGCTGAGATCCATTTGGATGAGGACTCAGAGGCTTCCAGTCCGATCAGCTGAGGAATTGGCGAGGTAAGGAAGCTGTGGCTTGTTCTGCTTCTCTGATCTTCCAGTGCAGACCCCAGTACCCGGCTTCAGGTTTGTCTGTATTAATAAGACCTTTTAAGATCCATGCTACATTTACTTGTATAATAATCCATCCTAAAGCTTATATCCTAGAGAAAACTGTGATATCAAAATCAATGCTCTTAACCCTGTTCCCTACAAATAAGAGTGTTAGGTATATAATGGGTATATTTCTAGATGCAATAAATTAAAACCATAGCTTCTGGAGTTTTTCTTTAACCCCAAGATACTGGAATTAATTTCATACAAAACTGCATACTTATTTTATGTTCAAATTATCTCCATGGATTCTCAAGACTTCATGTTTAATAGAAATCCAGCAAAGTTTTAATTACTACCTTTGCCAAGTTTTCCTTTTGTGCCAGGCAAGCAATCATTGGTTTTATAACTCTAACTATGCTACTTACATGGCAGATTTTAAGATCCACATTTTGCTTCCTTTTACTCCCCCAGTTCAGTTTTACCATTACTGTCAGTTAGCTTTTATCAGTGTAAAAATTAATCCGAGATGATAAATTTCAAAAGCGGAAAATTTTATTTTTTTTCACAATTTCAGAGGTTCAAGTTCATGATCAATAAGGCAGTTTCTTTGAGCTTTATAGTGAAGGAGTACACCATGTTTGGACCGCATAGTGAACCAAGCTGATTACCTCAGAGATGTTGGGAAGCAAGGAAGAAGATAACGGCCCAGTGGACCTGATATTTCATAAAACAACACATCCTGAGGTACTTAACTTCTGTCACTAGACACCCCTCCAATAGCACCACCACAGGATGATATAGAAGTATTTATTACATGGGGCTTTAGGTGATAATTATTCAAACCATCTCATGACCAGAGTTTTACGAATCTTATTTTATTCTGTACTTTGGAGTATTATTAATCTATTAGTTTCCTTGAAAACATTTTATGTTTCTTTTTCATCATTTTCCATACTTTCTATGGATTCATTAGGAGAAAAAAATCCTTAGTAAGCTTCAGGAGTTTGAACTTAAAATGTTTCTGTACACTTTTTATTGGACCTGATAACATAAGGGTGTGACAGGGGTGATGATGGCTAACTAGGAGATCACTGAGTTCATTCACTAGAATGGGCAAAGAATTGAATGTCTGAGAAAGACAAAAGATGTATCAACAGAGAAAGTGAAAGGGACAGCTTTATTCATTTTTTGATTGCATCTAATTCTTTGCTACAATGTCCTTGTATATGAAATCACAAAATATTGGAATTGCAGGAGTTCCATCTTATTTTTCCCACACTCATTTTTATAGCATTTGATGAATTCTAACACCTAATTATATGTCAAAATGTGTTTCTCTATTTTTTCTAATATCTTCATCTAACACTGCTATTTTTCTTCTTCTCATATATAAAGACTCTCCAATTAATTTTTGCCATTAGACAAACTATCTTGAGATGACAGACTTAAAAATATACCAATTTATTATAATTCAAAAGTTCTGCATAGACTATTTTTCTAGTATTTTCCTTTTTTACTCCAGCAGTTATAGTAACAGGAATATTGAGTATCATCTATAATATCTGTGAAGTGGCAGTTGATGCCTGGATGTGGTTGTGTCAGTTTAGTTCTCCTCCATGATTTCTTTTATCCTCCAACAGAGTGCACCACTTTATTTTCATAGCACCATTCCAGGAGTTCAAAAGAAAAACTACATGGCTACCATATAGCATCATGAAGCTTTGCATTTTTATCACTTTAAATAACATTAATGTTATAATGCTATGCATGCATGTATATGGGAAATAAGTTTGGTCATTTCTACACAGTCTTCATCTTTAGAAAAGTCCTTAAATGATACTTTTATGTACGATAAGTTCGACTACATGGTACCTTTATAGACAGGAAAAGAGGGACAGAACAACAGATAGGATGGAAATGCAGAGAATCATCAGGTCATACTTCAAAATCCTGTATTCCACAAAATTGGAAAATCTAAAAGCAATGGACAATTTTCTCTATAGGTGCCACTTACCAAAGTTAAATCAAGATCATATTAACAATTTAAATATACCTATAACCCCTAAGGAAATAGAAGCAGTCATTAAAAATTTCCCAATCAGAAGAAGCCCACAGCCAGATGGTTTCAGCACAGAATTCTAACAGACCTTCAAAGAAGAGCTAATATCAATACTCCTCAAATTATTCCACAAGATATAAACAAAAGCAACATTACCGAATTCCCTTTATGAAGCCACTGCCACTCTGGTACCCCAAACAGAAAGTCTCAACAAAAAAAGAGAATTACAGACAAATTTCCCTCATGAAAAAGATGCGAAAACATACAATAAAGTACTCTCAAAACAAATTCAAGAACACGTTGTAAAGATTATCCAACATGATCAAGTAGGCTTATCCCAGAGTTGCAGGGATGTTTTAACATACAATTATTTGTCAGTTTAATCTGTCATATAAAAAAGTGATAAAAACTATATTGTCATTAGTTAGATGCTAAAAAGTCCTGTGACAAAATTCAATAACTCTTCATGACAAAAGTCTTGGAGAGATCAAGGATGCAAGGGACATACCTAAATATTATAAAGCAATATACAGCGATCCAATAGCCAACAAGAAATTAAAAAGAGACAAAATCAAGGCAATTGCACTAAAATCAGGAACAAGACAAGGCTGTCCACTCTTTCCAGGTATGTTCAATATAGTACTTGAAGTTCCAGTTTGAGCATTAAGACAACTAGAAGAGATCAAGGGGATAAAATTGGAAAGGAAGAAGTCAAAATATCATTATTTGCAGAAAATATGGTAGTATACATAAGCAACCCCTAAAATTCTACCAGGAAACTACTACAACTGTTAAGTACCTTTAGTGAAGTGGTTGGACATACAATTGACTTAAAAACAAAACAAAACAAAACAAAACAAAACAAAACAAAAAACAATAGCTCTCCTGTATACAAATGATAAATCAACTGAGAAAGAAATCATGGAAGCAAAACACTTCAAAATAGCCACAAATAATATAAAATATCTAGGGATATTTCTAACAAAGTAAGTGAAAGACCTATATAACAAGAATTTCAAGTCTTTGAAGAAAGAAATTGGAGAAGATATAAGAAGATGGAAAGATGTCCCATGCTAATGAATTTGTAGGATTAACATAGTGAAAATGCCCATGTTAACAAAAGCAATCTACAGGTTCAATGCAATTCCCATTAAAATCCCAACACAGTTCTTTACAGACCTTGAAAGAACTAAAGTTCTTATGGATAAAGAAAAGCAACAACAACAAAAGGAAAGCTAAAAAATAAATCCTGTAAAATAAAAGAACTTCTGGAGTTAGCATCATCCCTGATTTCAAGTTCTACTATTGAGCAATAGTAATAAAAATAGCATGGTATTGGCACAAAAATAGACAAGAATGAATGGAATTGAATTGAAAGCTCAGACATACCCACACACCTATAGACACCTGGTTTTCTAGGAAGAAGACAAAATTATACAATGGAACAAATAAATCATCTTTAAATGGTGCTGGTCTAAATTGACGTCGGCATGTAGGAGAATGCAAATAGATACATAACTATCACCCTGCACAAAATTCAAGTTCAAGTGGATCTAAGACCTCAGCATAAACCCAGATATACTCAACCTGATAGAAGACAAAGTGGAGGGTAGCCTGGAACACATTGGCAATGGAGATAATTTCCTCAATAGAACACAAATAGTGCAGACAGAATGGGAAAAGATCTTTACAAATCCCACATCTGGCAGAAGATTGATTTCCAAAAAATATAAAGAAGTCAAGAAACTAGATATCAAAAAAACAAATAATCCAATTTATGACATTGTGTACATATCTAAATAGAGAAATGTCAACAAAGGAATCTCAAATGGCCAAGAGTCACTTAAAGAAATGTTCAAAATCCTTAGCTGTCAGGGAAATGAAAATCAAAACAGTACTGAGATTCCATATAACACCAGTCAGAATGGCTAAGATCAAAATCACAAATGACAGCTCAAGCTGGTGAGGATGTGGAGCAAGGGGAGCACTCCTCCATTGCTGGTGGGAGTGCAAACTTGTACAGCCACTATGTACATCAATACGGCAGTTTCTAAGAAAATTGGCAATTCACCTACCTCAAGACACAGCTATACCACTCAGGCATATTCACAAAGGATGTTCATTCACACCACAAGGACACTTGTTCAATTATGTTCATAGCAGTGTTATTCATAATAGCGAGAAACTAGAAACAACCTAGATGTTCCTTAATTGAAGAATGGATAAATAAAATGTAGTATCTTTACATAATGGAGTATTAGTCAGATCTTAAAAACACTGACATCATGAAATTCAAAGGCAAATTGATTGAACTAGAAAAAACATCATCCTGAGTGAAGTAATCCAGACACAGAAAACAAACATGGTATATACTCACTTATAAGTGGATATTTCCTGTTAAGTAAAGGATAATCATGCTATAATTCACATATCCAGAGAGGCTAGGTAACATGGAGGGCTCAAGGGCGATACTTGGATCTTCCTGGGAAGGGGAAATAGAAGAGATTTTGTGGGAGTGGATGGAAACATGAGGGATCAGGTGGGGGTGGGCTGAGGGAGAGTACTGAAAGAGACAATTGGAAAGGGGGTCATTGCATGGTAAGGTTGAAACCTGGTGTAAGGGAAACTTCCGGGATTATACAAGGATGGCCCTATCTAAGACTCATAGCAACAGGGGATATGTAGCCTTAACTGGCTGACCTCTATGATCAGGCAAGTCTACCAGTGAAGGGATCAGGATACTAACTCAGCCGCATAACTTTTGACCTGTATTCTGCCCTGTCTATGTGATGTGCTGGGGTAAAGGTGGCATTGAGATTTTGGCAGTGGCCAATCAATGACTGGTCCAGCATGAGACCCATGCCACTGGAGTGAGCCCACTCCTGACACTACCTGAAATGCCAGGACCCAGAAGCTTGATGGCCCAGTGATCTAAGATAGAACCAAACAAGACTGGAGAAAAACAACTTAAATGTAATGATGCCTAACAAGATTCTGCTATACTCATAGACTGGTGCCTATACCTAGCCCAGTTGTCATTAGAGAGGCTTCATCCAGCAAATGGTGGAAACAGCTGCAGAAAACCACAGTCGAACATTAGTTCGAACTCAGGGAATGCCACTGAAGAGAGGGATGAAGGATTGGAGGAGCCAGAGATATCAAGTACATCAGAAGAAAACTCACAGAATCAACTAACCTGGGCTCATAGGGGCTCACAGAGACTGAACTGACAATCACGGAGCCTGCATGAGACTGACCGAGACCCTCTGCATATATGTGACAGTGGTTGCTTGGTCTTCTTGTGAGACTCCTAACAGTGGGAACAGGGGCTGTCTCTGACACTTTTTCTGGCTTTTGGGACCCTATTCCTCATACTTGGTTGCCTTGTCCAGCCTTAATGCATGGTGCTTAGTCTTACTACAACTTGATATGCTGTGCTTTGTTGATATCCATGGGAGACATGTCCTTTTCTGAACAGAAACAGAGGAGGAATGGATTGGGGCAAGGCAGAAGGGAGGCAGGGGAAAGGGATTAGAGGAGAGCAGGGCAGGAAAACTATGGTCAGGATGTAAAATTAATAATAATAATAGTAATAAATTATTTAAATAATGTTCAACACCTTTAGTCATTAGAGAAGCTTTAAATAAAAATATTTTGAGATTTGTCTTACTCCATTCAGACTGACTAAGATCAAACAAAAAAAAATAACAATAGTCACTAATGTGGATGTATAGAAGTAAAAACCTTATTCACTATTGTTGAGAGTATAAACTCAATCAGCCTCTATGGAAACCAGTGTGAAACTTCCTCAAACATCCAGAAATAGATCTCCTATAAGACTTACTATATATACTACTCCTGGGTTTTGTACTCTACTACAGAAAAACTTGTTCATCCAAGTTCACTGCTGTTCTATTCACAATAGCTAGAACACAGAAGCAGCTTAGATATCCATTAACCGATGAATAGATAATGAAAATGTGATACACATGCAAAAGTGAATTATATTTAGATGTAAAGAAAAATGAAATTTATAGTTACATGAATACTAGTGGAAATCTTGTATTAGCAAGGTGACCCAGACCCTAAAAGACAAATGATGTATGTTCTCTCTAATATGCAGATCTAAGCTTGGATATTTAGATATGTAATTACCTTGGAGTACCTGTGGAGTCAAGGAAACTAGAAAGAGCCCATTCAGGATAGCAGGATTTTATGAGATGACAGGATAGCAGGTCAAAGGTGTTATAAATGTGGAAAGGAAATAATCACACACACACACACACACACACACACACACACACACACATACACACACACACACAATTAAATGGAATTACTCTATACAGGTATGCAATAGTTTATCAAACAAAAACCAAGTAGATATGTGGGATACAACCATTTAAGCTGTTGCTTTTGGGGAAAGGGTTCCATAAACCTCTAAAGAAAGTGGATTATTGCCATTGCTCTTGCCTGTGCAAAACAACTGGTTAATTAGGTACTATTACTGAAGGCATCATTTATTTAGGTCATAAGACATGAACATGTCAAGTTGGTACTAGCTTAGAAGCTTCCTCTTTACTGGCTAGCTTTCATAGTAATAGAAATTCTAGAAGAATACTAAGGGGGAAATATCATCAAAGTCTTACCCAGCTGGTAGCCCTGTGACCTACAATAAAAATGAGTCTGACTTCAGTTTCAATTGTCATGTCTTAAAATAGTTTCCAAACTCACAGAATCAACTAATCTGGGCTTGTAGAGACTGAACCAACAACCAGGGAGCCTGCATGGAACTGACCTAGGCCCTCTGTATATATGTGACAGCCATGTAGCTTGGTCTTCTTATGGGACTCCTAACAGTGGGAGCAGGGGCTATCTCTGAAACTTTTGCTGACTTTTAGGACCCTATTCCTCATACTGGGTTGCCTTGTCCAGCCTTAATACAAGACAATGTCTTACTACAGCTTGATATGTGATGCTTTGTTGATATCCGTGGGAGCCTGCCCTTTTCTGATTAGAAATGGAAGAGCAGAGGTATTGGGGAGGAACCGGGAGGGGCGGAGGGAGGGGAAACTGGTAGAAATGTTTAATTAATTTAATTAATTAATTAATCTGGGAAGATATGCTCATTAGTGCCTAGTGGCATGGATATTAAAGTAGTAACCAACCAGTCTATCATTAGATTTATGGCCTACAGCACAGGTTGTTTCCCATGCCTGATACTGTAAAACTTACAAAGAAATAATGAATTGGATCTCATAGGCCCTAAGGATGAACTTACTTCTATTATTTGATAAGTACACATAATATCAAACCACCCTCTAAATATGTGTTTCTGTGTATGTAGATTAGTACAGATTTCATTCTTTATTTGAAAATTACTTTGTTGAGTGGAGAATGGCTACTATGGATACTCAAATCATCACATGTAGAGAATAAGTATCAGCAGAGTGCTTAGTCACAAATATATACCCATGTCTGCTGGGGATGCTGTGAATGTGTTGCTCTGATTGACTGATAAATAAAACGCTGATTGTCCAGTAGCCAGGCAGGAAGTATAGGATAGGCAGGACAAGCAGAGAAGAGAATTCTGGGAAGTGGAAGGCTGGATCAGGAAACGCCAGCCTGCCGTCCAGGGAGCAACATGTAAAGGCAGCAGCTAAAGTCACAGAACACGTGGTGACATATAGATTAACAGAAATGGGCTGAGTTTAAGTGTAAGAGCTAGACAGTGGTAGGCCTGAGCTAATGGCCGAGCAGTTTAATTAATATGAGCTTCTGAGTGATTATTTTATAAGCGGTTGTGGGGTCCGTGAGGCTGGGCAGGACTGGAGAAAACTCCAGCTACACATATCACCACCACTACCATCTCTAATCCTGAGGCTCAGGGGTTATCACTAAAGAAGATGCATAAAGATGATAAGAACCAATGGTCAGGGATGATTGGGGTGAAATAGTAACTTCTGGACATGATAGTGACACAATGTTCATGAACTCATAGCAGATATTATTATCTGCATGAGACTGCAAGCAAGTCAACTTCTAAAAAGAGTTGGGGAGAGGCCAGTGAAGCCACATCTGCAGTTGAACAACTATTGGCAGTTGATGGCTGCCAGGACAGGAAGTACTAGTATACCTGGAGTTTTCTCCAGTCCTGCCTGGCCCACGGTCAGGACAAATCTCTCTCACCCACCAGTCCTGCAGCTGCTTAGACCCAACTGAGTAAACACACAGAGACTTATATTGCTTACAAACTGTATGGCCGTGGCAGGCTTCTTGTTATCTAGTTCTTATATCTTAAACCATTTCTATTAGTCTATAAGTTGCCACGTGGCTCACGGCTTACCAGTACCTTACATCTGGCTTTTCATGGCAGCAGCTGGCAGCGTCTCTCTGACTCAGCCTTCCACTTCCCAGAATTCTCCTCTCTTCTTGTCCCACCTATACTTCCTGCCTGGCTACTGGCCAATCAGTGTTTTTTTTATAAACCAATCAGAGCAATACATTTAACATACAGAACATCCCACAGCATACTAGTTTCCACCAGAGTGGCATCCTCTGATAGTTTGTCTATGATCCAGTTGATGACGCTATACCCATGTACATACAGGCCACACTAAGTGGTCTCAGCGGGCTATAAAAAGTGGGCTTGAGTTGGTAGAGGCATGTGGTAGGGAAGGTCTGGGTATAGTACCAGGGAGTAAAGTGTGAATATGGAATACATTATACAATGTATAGATGCATGATGTTGTCAAATATTTAAAAAAAAAATAGTAAATACTATATGCATGGGCAGCAGAGGCGAAACATGCCTGTATGTGTGTGTGTGTGTGTGCGTGCGCGCGCGCGCGCGCGCGTGTGTGTGTGTGTGTGTGTGTGTGTGTGTGTGTGTGTG
>CABHPP010126850.1:0-29165 GCA_902168425.1 Peromyscus attwateri | reverse complement strand
GTGCTTTGTGGCTGAGAGGGATACACTATTTGGTCTGTGGTCTCCTGGGGTCACACTGCAGTCTGGGCACACTCAAGTCCACATCACTCCAGAGAAGGCTCAACACTGCATGGTAAAATGTATGCCCTAGCTTATTCCACAGTGGGTCCTTCCTTAAGATGTTCCTCCCTTCTATACAGCTGAGTTTGACTAAGGGAGTGTCTCATGCTCCCACCTCAAAATGCACAATTACAAAACCCTTGGGAATTTTTGTGTGTGTTCTGGGAGTGTGGTAGGGGGTGGTGTCTGGGACTGGAACTCATGGCTGCCCACAGACTAGCACTCCATCACTGAGTTACACCCTAGCCAATGGTTAAAAATTTTTTTAAAAAATTCTTTTTGGTTTTTTAAGACAGGGAGGGTTTCTCTGTGTAACAGCTCTGGCTGTCCTGGAACTTGCTTTGTAGGCTGGCCTGGAACTCAGGTCTGCCTCTGCCTCTGCTTCCTAAGCTCTGGGATCAAATTGTGTACTACCATGCCAAGTCTAAATGATGTTTTTTTGTCATATGAATGGCTCCTGGTTTTCTGAGTACTTTGTCTCATGGAGGAACCTTCCAATCTCCATTTCCCCCATAATCCTTCCTGAGATTGGCCGATAACAGATAATGTGGGGATTTAACAAGGCAACTCCACATAGTTAAAAGGTTTATTTTGGGGTAACTTACAGCCAGTAAAAAGGTTGGTTACAGGATCCGGGAGATGTGAGGTGCAGTCCAGTGGGGTTCTCTGGAGAATTCTGACTTGGTCTCCCATCCAGGATCACGAGGAACCAAGATGGCCGGCCTGGAAGGATCTCAGGGTTTTGTTTTTTGTTTTTGTTCTTCGAGACAGGGTTTCTCTGTGTAGCTTTGTGCCTGTCCTGGAACTTGCTTTGGAGACCCGCCTGCCTCTGCCTCCCGAGTGCTGAAATTAAAGGAGTGTGCCACCACTGCCCGGCTGGATCTCAGGTTTTAAGGGCTCCTGTCCCTGCCAAGTCCGGGGGCAGGTCCTAGGTAGGTGTGGCAGTTACCGGCTGCCTCACTGGGGTGGTGCTTCAAGGTCAAAGCTGGAACAGCTGCCCACTACAGATAACCTTTCTGGGTCCCCCTTGTATAAGTGTCACTTACATCTGGCTGATTTTAAGTGAGTTTCGAGCTTACATCTGGACTGTGGCTGGGTGCACGTGTTTTCTTCCTTTGGTGGAGTTGGGAAATTGTACTCAGGCTTTAGACACAGTGAAAGGCGGTGAGCTGTCACAGGACTGCATCAACCACCTGCCTTGCCTGAGCAAGCCCACTGGCTCTGGGGGGAAAGGGACAGGAACCTGCTATGTTCTCTTTTCAAACAGGACAGATGTCTGCATTTTCCAGACCCTGGCAAGGCAATAGTTTCCAGAGAGGTCGATTTTTATAGACACCAAGTCAACAGTAAAGACAAAACTGAGGATAAAAACATATTTCTTTTAATTGGTCTTGGCTTTGATTTGTACCAACAAGCCTTGGTGACAATACAACTGGATCGTAAACAAGCATCGCTGCAGGCAGTCATGTGATCCAGAGAAAACACACCCGCTTTCCAGGGAGGCAACTGCTTCCCCATCCCCCTCATGCTCCTGTGCTTCGGTTCAGAAAGGTGATTGTGTCCCAGCACGAGGGAGGCTGAGGCAGGATGACTACCAGTGTGGGGCGTATGGGATACATAATGAGACCTTGGCGGGGTGGAGGAGAAAAAAGTAAATCTGAAACTAAACTGCAAAAATGACCACATCCACACTCCTAAGAGACTCTCATCTTCCCGGGCACTATTTAGGTCACCAGCGCTAAGATTTGCTTCTCTACCAGCCATTTTACTTGAGAAAATAACACGCATCAAGGACAAAGATGTCATTCTAAACGTATTCCTTCACGTGGTAGCGCCTTCCTGCGTTGTGCACATAAGAAATAAAAGCAAAAATCTCGGCCTGGCATGACCGTGTGTGCCCACCTGTACACCCAGCGCCCAGAGGTTGCCCTCCGCCCTGGCAGTGATTTTGGCAGGAGGTGTGCTCCCAGAATGTTTACTGGTCCCTGAGGATGGGTAGCTAGCATGAAAATGCTGTGAGGAAGCTTTTACCACCGCTGGCGTAGGACCCACTTGGCTATATAACCTATCTTTTAAAACAGAAGACTGTCGGACATGTCGAACTTTTTAAATGGAAAGCTAACAGCATTTGCTGCCTTAACCCTAACCCTTTCTACATGGGTTTTAGTTTTGAATATGACTGTCAAACTGAGCACACTGTAACCATGCAACCACAAGTTACACTGCACGTGACCTATCGTGACAACAGCGTAATACCTCCCTTTCCTATGGCCTAATGACAGACTTGATTAGAGAGCAGGCAAAAGACAGTCACTTCATTCCTATTAGGAATGTCACCCACCAGTCAGCTGGTCCGACAGCAGGAAGTGGACCCCTCGACTGTGTGAAGGAGCGAAGCCAGAGGCAGACAACTCTGCAACCCCTGTGGTAGTGACCCGCAGTCCTCTACTGGGGAGCAGCAGTGTGAAAACTGCACAAGGGTGGAGAGTAGGTGGTACCTGGGGATACCCTGAGCACAGCAGGCAAACGGTTAGTGCTGAGTGCTTGAGGGTCAGGGCCGAGGCCCTGCCTGCCAGTCCAGCCTGCAAAACCAGGAGGATGTGGGCCTCCTGCTGGGCTCCTGCTCCCCACGAGTGGCTCCACCTCTCAGACCCAAGGGAGGTTCCTTCAACAAGGTCAACTGCCAAGCAGGCTTTGCTCTGAAAAGGAAGTCAGATTTGCTCCAATGGAAGTCCAAGCGTCTCCCTGGGTTTTGCACAAATGCAAGCTCGAAGAGCCGTGGAAAACCTGTGGACGCAGGTGCTTGTGTTCTGGGTAACAGGCAGCTGTCAGTGCATGCACTCCCGGGCAGCCAACTTCCTGTTCTACCAAGAGCCTGGGGCCCAGACATCACTGGCGCAAGTCTCGACCAAGGGGAGGAAAAAAAAGCAGGTGCAGTCAGAGAGGCCCTGGGCTCACTCACTGAGCTGAAGAACTATGCCCGAGGCCTGGGAAACTGTGCTAATGTGGGCAGCAGCCTGGGGGGCACTGGCCCTCCTGAAAAGACACTTTGGGCTTGCTATAGAGGTAGGAAGACAGGGGCAGGAACAGGCCAGGCAGAGGAGGAAAAGCCTCACGGACAGAGTGGCTTCTCTCCATCCCACACCTGTCCACCCCCCTGATGGTCACACATAGAAAAACTACACTATTGCTCATTCGGTTTCAAGAGTCATCACTAGGAGAAACAGCCAAACGCCCACAGAACGGGCCTGAAGCTGACATGCTTTCACAAGACAGACCGAGACTACAAATGCCCAGAAAGGCCACCGACTGTGGCAGATGCAGCAAGGGGCACCGAGGAGAGGAGCTCCATAGACCAACAGCACTCAGTCCTGGTGAGAGTGTGCATGGACTCGGGCAAGAACCATGGCCTGCAGCCCTGGCAAGGAGGTTCAGAACATTTGCCCCGTCCGTTCACGGGGATTTGTAAAATAATTAAAAAGCCCACATTTAAAAGTTATAATTTATAGAATATCCAGTATAAAAGCAGTCTTTAAAAAGGGACTCTGGCTCTCAGAAGAAGTCCGCAGCCCTTGGCCTTCTCTTTGGAGTGGTGGCTGGTAGCTTCATGGTTGATAGGGGCGTGTTGGCCAGGGAGCTGGTTGGGGACTTCAGCACTCCATGGAGTGGCCTCTGCTCAGGGTTAAAGGCCACTCTGGAGAAGCCTCTGGGGCTGACCAGGATACTCTTGTCTGTCTTCTTAAATTCTGTCCCAAAGGAAAGTAAAGGCTATTAGTTGGATGTCATGTCTGTTCCTCCCAGGTGCGCAGAGCTCATGGCTCACATCCCCACGTCCCAGAAATGCAGAAGACACCTAGATATATATAGCGAGGGGAACAAGTTTCACCTGGGGTTTGCTGAGGTGTGTGGGGGGCAGGAGTGACAGCCAGCTGCCTGGGCTAATGTCCCTCAGCAGGACCTGTCTTCACCTTTAGCTCTACAGATCTCGGGATGTTTGGCTTCAGGAATGTGCTCCTCACTCCTTCCTGCATCCCTTACTCTCAAACAAAGGTGTGTGTGTACACATTCACTTACTGTCCACATGAATAAGGTCTTAAACTCATCTTAAACTTAAAACTAGTGGGACGTGGTGGTATATGCCTTTAATCTCAACAACTCAGGCAGAGGTGGAGGCTCTCAGGTGAGTTCCAGGCCAGCTAGAGCCACACAATGAGACCCCCCCCCAACTCCCCCCTCCCTCTTAAAAATATATTTTATTTATTTATTTTTATGTGCTTTGGTGTTTTGCCCACATATTTGTCTGTGTGAGGGTGTCAGGTCCCCTGGAACTGGAGTTACAGTTGTGAACTGTTATGTGGGTGCTGGGAACTGAACCTGGGTCCTCTAGAAGAACAGCCAGTGCTCTTAACCTCTGAGCTATCTCTCCAGCCCGAGACCCTGTCTCTTAACAAAAGTGGGGGGGGGGCAGGTGGTGGTGGTGCACACCTTTAATCTCAGCACTCAGGAGGTAGAGCCTGGAGGATCTCTGTGAGCTTGAGGCCAGCTTGGTCTACAGAGCGAGATCCAGGACAGGCACCAAAACTAAGCAAGCACCACCTTCTTACAAGAGTCCTTTGGTTTCTTTGAAGTAATAGTAGCAACAGTTCTACTACTTAGTGGACAGCACTAAGCCAGCAAGGAGAGGGCTTCCTTCCTCTCCCTTCTGGTCCACCAGTGGCCCTGAATGATAGCCTAGGCAGCTATAACTAAGGAACCAGGGTTTCTTAGCTTCCAGGACAGAACTAGAGAAAACCCAGAAAAATGGCTTCTCACCTCACCCTTTTCCTGGTGGCCTCAGGAGGCCCCAAGAAATTTCTCCCTGCCTTTAATCCCAACATTTGGGAGGCAGAGGCAGGAGGATCTGTGAGTTTGAGGTCAACATGGTCTACATAATGAGCTCCAACACAGCTAAAACTACATTGTGACACCCTGTCTCAAAAACAAAACAGAACAAAAGCCCTGAAATCTCTCCCTCCCTCGGCAATCCATGTCAGATCTGTGAGGCAAGAGACTTTGGCACTGCCTACCTGCCTGACCCGGGAACAGACAGGGAGAAGAGGACCTCTGGCTGCTGGAGAACCCTGAACCAGCTCTGGCTGGCTGGTCCCAACGCAGTTTCCCAGGAGCCCACCCACTCACCTGCAGTCATGTTCCTGTTCAGTCCAAAGGTGACTTTCTTGGAGCTGGAGGGTGTTTTAGTCAGCTGCGGAACAACAAAGGAGTAACCATGGTAACACAGGTGCTCAGCCTCCGTGTCTGGATTTTTCTGAACTTACCCTGGGCAGGCCCTTGCAGTGTTTCCTACCTGCACACATACAAAGGCTAATGGGGCAGCATGCTGTGGCCTAAAGAGACTCCACCACCAGACTCCTGCCCATGACCTTCACAAACTACTTTCGCACATGCATACATTTCCCAAACTGGACACTATATGCCCAGCAAAAAAAAAAAAAAAAAAAAAAAAAAAAAAAAAAAATGCAAAGAAGGATGAAGATGTTTGGAATTACAAATTTGTCACCCCAAATTACAAGGATATATGTTAATAACACCATTCATTTTGTCCCAGGATTTTAGAAAGGCTATTTATTATTAGTGTGTATGGTGTGTGTGAATGTGGGTGTGCATGCGACACCGTCTGTGTGTGGCTGTCAGAGGACAACAGTCCTCCCCTTCCATTGTGGGTCCTGGGGGTTAAACTCAGGTTGTGAGACTTGGGTGGCAAGTCCTTTTACCAGCCTAGCCATCTAGCAGGCCCAGAATTTCTAAGCTGCAACTTGTAGCTCACATACAATTGATTAGATTAAATTGATTAGGCTTAAAATGGGGTCTAATTTCAATGGGCAATGGATATGCATGTAAAATTTTTGCTGGAGATAGCACCCAAGGCCATGATACATGCTGAGCAAATGCCACCATTGGGACCCCACCACAGACCTACATTCCCAATGTTTTGTGCAAAGGGCCTCAAATTATCTAGCTATCCCAACAACCTATCAGAATTAACGATGAGCCTTTCTACTTGAGATGTGCCTAGAAGCCAACCCATTCTGCACTGCAGAGCTCTGGCTGGGCCCTTCCTAGAACCCTGTGCCTCTTTCTCGAGTTTGCTGCTACTTTATGCCACCTATACATCCAAGTGCAGGGGGTCAGCCGAGGAAGCTGGGCTCTGCCATGCCCCGAAGCATCTTGCTAGGTAGAATTCATCACCTGCACCCCAGAACTCAGAACTCGGTGCACCCGTCTGCACGTCCCTGTGGAGGTGTGCTGTGGAGGGCTCACCTGGACAGCAGGACCTTGGGGAAGGACGGCAGATTTGCTCTTTGCTTTCCTGAAGAACAGGGGCTTTGGTAAGAAGCGGGTGTCAAACTTCACAAAGTCATCCTCCATTTTCAGTGGCTTCTTCAGAGTCCTGCTGCTTCCCTGTGAGGATGAGCAGCCGGGAGGAAGGAGGATCGTATCACGGGCACCTTGCCAGGCTCACACCCACAGGGAAAGAAACCAGGACAGCACAGCAAGGGAGTGCCGGAGGCTGACCCACACCCTAGGCCCCTTAGCCCACAGCCCACTGTTTCTGTAGCTCTGCCTTGAACCCTCCTGCTCGGCGGAACACAGACTTCTCGGCACCATGCCATCAGGGATCACAGTGTCTTCTCGGCAGTAAAGGCCGCGTTTTTGTAACTACGTTCTAACACAGGTCCTACAGACTGAATTCTCCCTTTCAAGGTCCACCTGTGAGGTGAGAACTCGTCTTTCTATTTGTGATCAGACACTACATGGGCTGCAAGTGTGGAGAAGAAGGAGGAGGAGAAGGCTGCTACATGGCTTTGGCTTGGGGGTCCCCACATCTGGGCAGCTGAGTGTGGAATCACCATGTGGGCTGTTTGGCTGGAGCGTGGTGCCTCCCTTGCTGAAGCATAATGCCGTCTGGCATGCCCCAAAGCAACCCTAGCCCAGGAGGAGACAGCAGCGACTTCCCTTGGCCCCAACTAGTTAGCAATCATTCCAATTCCAAGCTCGGTTGCCAAGGGCACGAGAAACAGGCTATGAAGGAAGGAGGTGCCTCTGCCAGGGCAAGGGTGGAGGCTGAGATGATATCCCAAGGCCAGCCCAGTGCTCTGCTCTCCTTCAGGAATCCTTGATCCATGAACTCACCTGGTCAGAGATGGGTTTCAATGTCACAGACACTGCAGTGCAGTGTGCATAAGCACTGGTGCGGAACAGGGGTCAGATGTCTCCCTGAAAAGCCAGGGAGTCACTGTTTTGGTGGCTTGGTGGCCACAGCAATGAGCACATGGTGTGGTGTGTTTGCCATACATGCTGACTCGGGCACAGAGGCAGTGTGCTTCCTAGACATGGCAAAATTCAAGAGCCCGGTCCTCCTTTACAGCTCTAGAAGTTCACCGAGAAAGAACGTCCTTTCATTAATCACAAGTGTAAGAGGCCCAGGCTTCCTCTTTGCCACAGGGGCTGGATGGGTAGCGGCAGGGGACAGAGCAGCTCTGGATGGAGGCCTGACTGACAGTGTCTCAGCTCCATGCTTACCATCCGACCTGATGAGACATGGGGTCTGTGAGGGAAGAGGTGGGGAGTATGGTGTGAATGGATCACTGCACTTGGCCACCTCGACAGAAACCTGTCATCTGCATGGTGAGAGCTGTTACAAAGTCGCTTCCCTGAGGTCTGGCTGTCCCTATGCCCTACCCCTGAGCACACCCGTTCAAGCCCAGCACCCAAGCGCCGGCACTTCCCACCTTACCAGAGCTTGGATCCGCCGGGCGCTGGACTCTAGCACTCCGTTGTGCTCCATGAAGTCTGACGTCTGCCTCATTTTTTTCCTCTTCTTTAAGATTGCTGTTTTCTGACTGGACAGATCATAGAGGTCAAGCCTGCTGGACACTGCCTTCTTCTGTGGCCTTTTGCACTGGGGCAGGGTGGTCTGGCCATCTCTCTCTTCCCTAGGGCTTATGGGGGCGCCTGCCTTCTGCACTGTCAAGCCACCGCTGCTGACAGGGAGAGCTCCGAGTTTCCGTTTCCTCTTCTGGGCTTGGACACCTGAGGAGGAAACTTGGGTGGCAGAGCTCTGAGGATGGCCACCGACAGGGTCATTCTCTGACACACCCTCTTGAGGTAACTCGGTGGGTTTCCAGATCTCTCTGTGGGCCCTCAGGTTCTTCTTTCTTGGGCGTTTCCTTTTATTGTGTATGGGTACGATGGGTGTTGGCTCGGAGCTGTTCTCTCTGACGCTAGACGTGGCGTCTGCTGCAGGTCCAGTCACACACGCCTGTGGGGTCTGCCTCCGGGCAGTGTCAGGCTCATTGTCGGTACTCTGTGCTGGGGGCATGGCAACAGCATCCAGGTCCTCAGTCTCAGCCTGGAAGTGGCTCCTCTTCTTCTTTTTCCTTTTCCTTTTGTGAATGTTGCCGCCACTGTCCTCTCCACCATCAAGAGAGACTGTGTTTCCTACAAAGATGCAGACCAATGAGTAGGCTGGCCCTGCTGGTGACTCTTGGGCAGACTGGCAGCCAGGGTTAATTAATTAATTAATTAGGTTTTTCGAGACAGGGTTTCTCTGTGTAGCTTTGGAGCCTGTCCTGGAACTCACTCTGTAGACCAGGCTGGCCTCCTGATCTTTGACATAAGTTAGTAACTTATTCAAATAAGACTCAAGGGCTGGTGAGATCTCCTGCCTCTGCCTCCTGAGTGCTGGATTAAAGGCGTGCGCCACCACCGCCCGGCATTTTTTTTTTTTTTTTTCCGAGATATGGTCTCATGTAGCTCAGACTTGCCTCAAACTTGCTGTACAGCCAAGGCTGCTGTAGGAAACCCCAGTCATCATGGCTGCTACTCATGGGTGATAGGAATATAGGTGTCCTGCATCACAGCACACTCCTTTAGAGGCAGGGTCTCACCAGAGTTGTTAAGGTCTGGAATTCAAATATCCCCATTGGTGGGTTGGGCAGATGGCTCGGTAGGCAGAGTGCTTATCGTCAAAGGGAGAGGACGAGCTTGGATCCAGAACACCCACATAAAAAGCTAAGTGTGGTGCCATGCACCTGTCACCCAAGCGCTGGGGATGGTGGGTGTCCAGGGCAGAACAGGTGGATTCCTGAAGCTCAATGGCCAGTCAGTCTATCCAAGCTGCAGAGTGCCAGAGCAAGTAAGAGCTTCTCTCACAATGGAGGATGACACCTAATGTTGACTCCGGCCTTGGTGTTTGTGAACCTGCGTACACCTGCTCACACACACTAGGCACATGAACCTGCATACACCTGCTCACACACACTAGGCACATGTACCTACCTGCATACACCTGCTCACACATACTAGGCACATGTACCTGACTGAGCACTTGGCCCGAGGCTGTAGAACCTTTGGGAGGTAGGCCAAGTTGGAGGAAGTCCTTGAGGTTTACAGCCTGACTCTGTAGTTTCCTGTGTCCCCTTTGCTTCCTGGCTTGCTCAGACATAAGCAAGCTGCTTTATGCACCTGCTGCCAAGCCTTCCCGCCATGTACCCTGAACTGTGAGCCCACACAAGCCCTTCCTCCTTTATGCTACTTCCCATCAGGCTGTGGTCCCAGCAGCCCAAGGTGGCCTGTCAAATGTGCAGCAGTCCTTAGGTTCCTGAGTGCTGAGGTTCCAGAGCCCAGCTGAAGACTACTCTCTTGTGGTGCTGGGATGGCACCTCGGGCCTGACACATGCTGAGAAAGGCTTCTGCCACTGAACCACTTCCAGTCTCTGGATCTTGCAACCTCACCACCAGAAAGGTTCTGACCTCGGCCAGCTTTGTCAACTAGTTCCATTTCTCTCCTCCTAGGACCAGAAAGCTTCAGGTGCATCCCGGTAAAAGAGTAAATGGCAAGAGGTTTTCAATCGTTATTTGTTTTTCTGTATTTTTAAAACTTATTTTTATTTGCTTCATATCTATGTGTGCTGCACGCAGAGGCCAGAAGAAGGTGTCGGATCCCCTGGAACTGGTGTTACTAAGAGTTCTACGCTGGTATGTGGGTGCGAGAGTGGACAGTGCTCTTTAACCACTGAGTTATCCCCCAGCCCTAGTTATTTATTCTGTGCACGTGCACATGTGGCATTGAGAGGACAACCTGTGGGCGTCGGTCATCTCCTTCTGCCACGTGGGTCCTGGGAATCGAGCTCGGGGTTGGCAGTAAGTGCCTTTTTCTGCTGATCCTCCCTGCTAGCCCGGGTTTCCAATAATGTTAAAGTCAGAAGGAAGACACACACACACACACACACACACACACACACACACACGCACGCACGCGCGCGTGCGCGCGATAGTGTTGGAATCCTATTCTTTCCCTGTGCCACCTAAAGCTGCCATCCAACACCAGACGCCTCTGCACACACCAGATCAGAACAGCGGCTGCACAGAGAATAACAGGACCTAGGAAGTCTGTGGGTATGATGCTGCTTGCATAGCACTCCAGCATGGGGTGGAGGTGGGAGATCACGAGTCTGCGTCAAACCTGGGCTACATAAGAGGGCTCTGTTTCAAAGAACAAACCTCCCCTCTCCCAACCACACCAAACTAAACCAAATCCCAAAACACACACTGAAACTTTTTGTTATGCCCATGATTCATGAGAACACCGGCTTATGAGTCCCCAGAGCTCAAAGGCACGGAGCTACCTGGATGTGAGCAAGAGGTTAGCCTTTCTTTTTCAGCCCTGAGACTTAAGGCTTTGCAGCTTACCTTTCTCCCTATCCAAGGCAGCTCTCTCTAAAAGCTTCTTTCTTTTTTTCTTGTGCCTTCTTTGGCTGAGGGCTTGACCATTTTCATCAGCAGTAATGTCCTCAGCAAAACTGAGTTGAGCACTATTGCCTGCTGGGTGCCAAAGGGACACTGGTCAGCTTCTGAGGTCTTTTTGTATCTGTTGCAGCAGCCCGGGTTCTGGGCTCCTCCCTCACCCTCCAGCTAAGACTCCTGAGACTGACTTCTGTGGCATCACCTGCACTACCACTGCTTTTCCAAGCGAATGCAAAGGCTCTTGACCAGAATACACACTGGATGATGACTGGAGGGCTTCTCAGGCTAGTCAGCTTTAAATTCCCTCTGGCTCTGTGAGCCCACCCAGTACACAAGGACAGAAGAGCTGGCTCACTGGTCTGTTGTTGACTATTATTATTATTATTATTACTATTATTTTGGTTTTTCAAGACAGGGTTTCTCTGTGTAGCTTTGCGCCTTTCCTGGAACTCGCTTTGTAGACCAGGCTGGCCTCGAACTCACAGAGATCTGCCCGCCTCTGCCTCCCGAGTGCTGGGATTAAAGGCGTGCGCCACCACCGCCCGGCATAGACTATTATTTTATTTTTTTGTTTTCGTTTTTGTTTTTCGAGACAGGGTTTCTCTGTGTAGCTTTAGGCGCCTTTCCTGGAACTCACTTGGTAGCCCAGGCTGGCCTCGAACTCACAGAGATCCGCCTGCCTCTGCCTCCCGAGTGCTGGGATTAAAGGCGTGCGCCACCACCGCCCGGCTAGACTATTATTTTAAGATGTGTTACATTTCTTTATGTTGTGGAATATTTGTTTAATGATGCAAAGATGTGTTGCATTCTTTTATATTGCATTTGTTTAACTTTGTGAAGCTGTGTTAGTTACTGTGTCTGTCTAAAACACCTGATTGGTTTAATAAAAGAGCAGAAAGGCCAATAGCAAGGCAGGAGAAAGGATAGACAGAGCCGGCAGGCAGAGAGAATAAACAGGAAAAATCTGGGAGGAGAAAGAGGAAAGAGTAAGAAAACAAGGAGAGGAGGATGCCAGGGGCCAGCCACGGAATAAGAGTGAAAGTAAGATCACAGAATTAAGAAAATGAAAAAGCCCAGAGACTAAAGGTAGATGGGATAATTTAAGTTAAGAAAAGCTGGCTAGAAACAAGCCAAGCTAAGGCTGGGCACTTCATAAGTAATAGTAAGCGTCCGTGTAAGATTTATTTGGGAGCTGGGTGGTGGGGCCCCCAAAAGAGCAAAGATTAAAAACAACCAACAACACTGGCCTACTCAGATTTACCAAGTTTACAGCAGCTTACCCTGGGGACATGCGTCCTAAAAGAAAATGAAAGGTCCTGAGAGACCAGGATTTTCTTCTTGACAAAACTGTAATCTTCCTAGCCCAGTTTAAAACAAAACAAAACAACAAAAATGAGTGTTTTGCCTGCATGTTTGTGTATCATGTGTATTGCTGGTTTCCACAGAGGCCAGAAGAGGGCTCTATGTGGGTTCAGAATTGAACGTGGGTTCTCTAAAAGGGCAGCCAGTGCTCTTAATCACCTCTTCTGCCTTCCTTTCCCCATTAAAAACTTAACTGTAGAAAATACAAATAAAAATTCAAATAAATACCACAATACCCACACAGAGGAAGCACCAGATGGATGGAAAGTGGGTGCAAAGGGTCATGCACCTGTGGCATTCCCCAGGGTAGTCCCTTAGGTATGCCAGGTGAACCTCATTGACGGTGGCCACCCCATAAGTCACTTTCCCATGAAGGCCTGCAATCCCACTTCTCAGAATCTGGCAAGGACGCCATTGGTGGGGTGTGCACTGGGTGAGAACATTCTGACTTACAGTCCAACTCTTCTTACCTTCAGAGAGGTCCTGGAACCTGAAAAGAAAAGAACACATGGAGTTCAGAGAGTTCAAGACACAGGTCCTGAACATAAAGCAGGAATCTGGACACACATTCCTCATCCTCTCCTCCACAGGGGAGGCTAGGAACAGCTCTACTGAGGGATGTGGTGTGTCAGCAAGAAAAAACCCAGGACAAAGGCACCCCAATTCCACCAATACTAAAAGGGACACAGAGGCTAGAGTCTCTCTTGGCACACAAAACGCCCAGAGCTCCAGCGCCTTCCTCACTTGTCTCTGAAGGCAGACAGCTCAGCACTGCTTATGTCCAGGGAAGACTGGCAGAGGGTTCTCTTTATGCAACTTAATGCACTAGACCAAATAAACAAAGCTGAGGATATGAAGGATGTGCATGGGGCTGGGCTGGGTCGCTGGAGCAGGCAGGTCACTCCAGCATCCACATTGGCGACCCTGGCACACCTTTAGTGACCCAGCTGTAAGACACGGGAAATTATAAATGATATCTTCTAAAGTGTTCTTTCTTTAGTAGCCATTTTTTTGGTGTGTGTGCATGCTTACATGTGAGCACATGTGCATGTAGAGGTCAGAGGTTGACGCTGGTATCTTCCTGAGCCACTCTCCACTTTACACATGGAAGCTGGGTCTCTCACTTGAACCCAGAGCTTACCAACTTGGCTGGTCTAGCTAGTTTGCTCTGAGAGTCCCATCTCTGCCTCCCAAGCAGAGCTGCCCAAAACTTCCCTGGGTACTGAGGATCCAAACTCTGGCCCTCATGTTTGCACACATGTGGCAAGCACTTTACCCATTGGACCGTGTCCCTAGCTCCCTTTTAAAGGCATCCATAACAAAAAGGACGAGCTCAGGCCAGTGCTTGCTAACCCAAAGGAGGTGACCAGACAGCTGTTATCTGTAGTCAGAACACACCAACCGGCTTTCTGGCCAATCATCTTTTATGTCACTGTGATCCTAAAGACCCAGATGCTGACTACCAGATTACCAGACCCTTTTGGCACAACCCTGCTGGGAGGTGAGAGTGAAGGCGGCTAGCTGAACCCCTTGGTACATCAACAGGTGACACTCAAGGAGTACACGGGCACCACTACCCTACAGCTGTATGGGATGAGCAGGGTTGCCTCTTTCCCTGACTTTGGTTCACATGTTTGCTACTCTGCTAACGAATAAAATTACAAAGGATAAAGAGTTTGGTTCCTGGTACCCCACTGGGTGCCTCACAACTGCCTACAAATAAAAACAAATCCATTTTTAAAAGAAGAAGGAAAAAAGCAGCATGTGGGGGAGTGCTGGTCCAGTGGTACGGCCATGGGCTCTCAATCACTACTTACTTTCGGATCAGTCTACAGAGCCGCTTCCGGTTGAAGGGCGGGGTGCTCTTTGAGTTGGCTATTTCCGAGAGTCGATCAGCAACTGCCTTATAGTCGAACTACCAAGAAGAGACAGGCACATGAGTGGTAGTCAAACACCCAGCTATCCGAGTCGCCTCCTAGGTGCTCCTGAGAGTAGTCCTCTCCTGACTGTGGTCTCATACCCAGAGCAAAATGTGCCTCATGAGCTGCTTATATTCCTCCGGGTTCTCAATCTCAGAACCTATAACATTCTTACTTTTTAAAAGTACAACTGGGGAGAGTGTGGTGGCGCACACCTTTAATCCCAGCTCTTGGGAGGCAGAAGTAGGTGGACCTCTGTGAGTTCGAGGCCAGCCTGGTCTATACAGCAGTTCTAGGACAGCCAGTTACATATTAGAGGGACCCTGTAACAAACCACCAACCATCAAAACTGGGAGCTTGGCATGGTGCTGCATGCCTGTGTTCCCAGCACTTGGGAGGCAGAAGGATTGCTATCAACTCCTGCCTAGACTACATAGCAAGATCCCGCTTCAACAATCAAATCACAAACGCCTCAACAGTACCAGCAGAGCCGGGGCTGCCGCACAAAGGTCATCAGACAGCCATGATTAGAAAACGAGGATTAGTATCTTTCAAAATCCCACCCTGTGTACTTATTGTTCTCTATTCTTGAGATGGGGTCTCTCTATGTAGCCTGGGCTGGCCTGGAACTTGCTCAGAGATCTGTCTACCTCTGCCTCCTGAGTGCTGGGATTAAAGGTGTGTGTCACCATGCTTGGTTTCTTTTTGTGTTTTTGAAACAGGCAGTTACTAGGTAGCCCAGGATAGTCTTGAACTTGAGACCCTCCCATGTGCCGAGATTCCATGCGTGCGACACCACGTCAACCTAAAATCTCATTCTTCTAAAATTGTTCCCAACAAGCTCGTTCTAAGAATGGTGACATTAATTACAGAAGGGATTATAAAGGACTTTACATTTCAGGCCCTATGGCTTAATGAGCTCTGACCCTAATTCTCCAGCCAAGCACCCCCAGTCAACCCACATTCTATAAAAAGCAACAGCTGCCCCCACCTGGAGAGGTGACCCTGAGTCTTTGAAGGCCGCACAGCTGTCTCTTTCTCTACTGCCAACGACTCCATCTCTGAGGCAATTGCCCAGCGCTGCCAAAATACACCCAAAGACAAAGACAAAATCTTGACATTCGAGAATAGATGTGGCTCAGTCTCTTCAGGCTCTGGGTTCAATCCCCATTACCAGGGAGAAAAATAAAAACGGTACCAGCAACTGCTGCCTAGGGAGATGTGCGGGTTAGTCTCTTAAAAATGCCCTTTTATTTTCTATGTAAAGCTCAGGTTTTAACCCCAGTACTAGCCCCACACTGAACAACTCCACCCCCTCCAAAAAATAACTAAAGACTCCTGGAAGGAGGCTGTGCGCCAGAGGGGACCACAGAAACACATATGTGATCCTGACTGCAGGGCAGCTCTCACAGGCACAGGCCACACACTTCCCAAAGGTGAGCTCCTAGGAGGGACAGAAGCAGCTGAGCCTGTGTGAGTGGTGTCGGGCTTCTCCCTGGGGCCCGATTGTGCACACGTGTCTCTATGGACCCTGCTTCATTTTTTGGGAGGCTATCAGTGAGGTGCCAACAAAGTGCTGGGGAGGCTTAGTCAGGTAAGTGCATACCACACAAGTACAAGGGCCTGGGTTCAATCCTCAGAATCCACATGGAAAAGGCTGGGCATGGTAGCACAGGCTGGTAAGCTCAGTACAGGGAAGGCAGAGACAGGTGGGTCCCTGGGACTCACTGGCCAGTCACTCTAGCCTAATTAGGCATCTTCCAGGCCAACGAGGAAACCCATCTCAAAATAAGAGGTGCATGAAACCTGAGGAATGACCCCCAGTGCTGACCTTTGGCCTCCACATGAAAGTGTACACACACGCATACACCCATAGACAAAACCAATATCCACAAACAAGCAAAACCCCGCTAACCCACACCCCCCCCCCCCCCCCCCCCCCCCCCCCCCCCCCCCGAAAGAAAAGAATAAAGAAATGCTCTCACCGGCCTTCTTCCCACTGCCTGCTTTTCTACAGGCCAGCCTGTTTGCAGGGTTCCCTTCGGCAGAGAGGCCACCATCTCCCACTCTGGTTTTCTGCTCTTCCACAGTCTCTTCAGGTACAAAAGCAGACTGATCTACAATGACTTCAAAAACACCCCTAGCTATAGTCTGTACCAGTGTGTGGCTGAGGGTAGAAGCACAGCAGAGAGAATGTGATTAAAACACTCGGCTGGAGCCTGCGCAGAGAGGAGCGAAGCGGAGACCAGCCCAGGGAAGTGTGTGCCTGTGCATGTGCCTGCCTGGGGCCCGGTGTGCCCACCACTGGTCAGCGGAGACTCAAAGACACCCAGAAGCAGGTCCACTGCAGATTCAAGGAACACCACGTGCCATAGGATGGACAGGAATCTGGTGTGGGAAAGCGTCCTGGAGTGGCCAGCCAAGGGCTGTGGCAGGGACCAGAACCTCTCCTTCCTTCCTTCCTTCTGAGCAGGGTCTTGTTGTGTAGCCTGAGCTGGCCTGGCTTCAGGCCTGTGAGGGGTATTTGGAATGGGTGCTCCTTATTCTAGATAATGCCTGGCATTGTGCTGTACAATAGAACCCCACCCTCAGGCACCAACAAAAGCAGTGAGGACATGTGAGCCACTTACTCCTTAGTCTTGGCAGCAATTCTGCAGAATGGATCAATGAACTTGAGGTTCTGATCCGCTAAAAGCTGTAATTTAGACATAAAACAGAGGGCAAATGAGGGAAAGATAGGATTTTCTCTTTTCGGACATGTTCCTGCCCCCTCCCAGGTCAGATCAACTGCCCAGCAGCCCGAGCTAGCCTCTCTCTGGTCTTGTGGGTGTTTTAGTTCAGTGACCCAAAGAACCATCAACTGGTCAGGGCTGCGCTGCAGCACTCACGTCCTGAGACAGCTGGGTGTGGTACCTGACCAACAGTGGGCCCTGGCTATCTCCAGAACTACAGGGAAAATATGAGTTCTATGTGGATGCCATCACAGAGCATGAGACAAAGGCTTTTTTTTTTTTTAATTGTATCCATTCATTCATCAATTTAGTGTGTGTGTGTGCGCATGTCACCCCTCTCTTAAAAATACACCATTTATAATTTCTTTTACTTAATATACATACACAAGCTCCACTACAGAACGTCAAAGAAAATAGTACAAATTGTTTATATCCCCTAACTGAGATAATCATCTTTATCTAAAAGTATACCTTTTCTTTCCAGCTTTTTATCTATTTATATTAGGTATAATATGCAGAGTGTTGTCTACTGCCTTTCCCCCACAGCTTCTAAAATACTCAGTATATCCTGATTGTTTCATACCGGACTCTGTAAATTGTTTTTAACTCTTTCTACAGGGGGAAGAGGCAGGGTCTTGTTATGTAGTACAGGCTGCCCTGGAACATGAGATTTAGCTGTTTCAAATGCTCAGATGATAGACGTATGTGTACCCCCATGCCTGCACTTGGGGCTCTCGTACTCCTGGCAAATGACTCTCCTGCCTCCGCTTCTCCAGCAGCTGTGTGCGGCTCAACCCTACTTTATAAGTGAGACTGCTACAGAGGCACACTGCACAGTGCTGTCTAGAAGTCCACAAGCTGTCCGAGACACAGTCGACTCCAGGAGTTACAGAGGTGGCTCCTTCTGACAGTACCCGTGGTGACCCCGAGCATGGTGCTCCCATCACACTGCTGGCTGGCGGCGCTGCTTCTCACCTCTCTCCCTCCCACAATGGAGAGCTCATCCAAATAAACGTCAATCAAGTGGGCTCTCACTCCATTGGGAGACTGACTCTCGGGATTCAGGATCTCCTTCATCAAGATGTCCAAAAAAAGTTTGATTTGGCTAGAGAACAACAAAAAAGAAACCAACCACACGGTTTTGTTTTGTTTTTTTATAAAAAGGCATTATCACCGACCGATACCTCCCTGTTCTCAAAGAGCAGACAAAAATAATGAGTTTACTGTTCATACTGCAGAACAATCACTCTGAAGCCTAAGGGGAAGAAAACAGTTACTCTGATGAGTATCAACTGACTTTACCACTCCACTGGCTTTAAACCCTCTTTGGATCAGATCTGTTTTGCTTCTCATAGCACGACATAGTGGTAGGCATAGATGAGCCAATTCATGCTTTTGATTACCTGAAATCTTAGAGGACCCTATTATTCTAGAAGGATTTTTGGGGGGGCACTAAGGATCAAAACTAGGGCCTCATACCCATTAGGCAAGCGCTCTACCACTGAGTCACCTAGCAACTCTGACACGCTTTTCATGTCACTGTATGTTAATGTCGATCATTTACCAACCTCTCTTCCCAGGCACTCCGCTTGAGAACTTCGAAGCACTGCCTCAGGACCAGGCGGATCAGCTAAAGGTCGGCATTTTTATAATAAAGAAAAAAGGAGTCATCATCTTGGCAGAACAAGGAGCCCAACAATGGATCCCCGAAGTGAGACAGCATCCTTAAATCTATTGTAACCCCTGAATCAAAAACATTATGTGCCTGGACCCAAGAGCCAGACACCAGCCTGCAAAGCATACAGAGACTCCGCCTCACAACCCCCAGAAAACAAAACTCAAGATATGACCACTGCATTCTGCCACACCGTGCCTGGCTTTCCATTGTTCTCTTGCTGGGGATGGAAGCCAGGTCTCAAGAATGCTGGCAGGGCAGCTCTTGTCCTAGAACCTCACAGTCACGTCCTGGGGTGTCGTTTACCTTCTCCCCAACAGCCTTTCTCCCTCTTAACTCTAGTGTTTACAAGCTATATTAAGATCACTAGCCGTAGCCGGGCGGTGGTGGCACACGTCTTTAATCCCAGCACTCGGGAGGCAGAGCCAGGCTGATCTCTGTGAGTTCGAGGCCAGCCTGGACTACCAAGTGAGTTCCAGGCGCAAAGCTACACAGAGAAACCCTGTCTGAAAAACAAAAAACAAACAAACAAAAGATCATTAGCCAGGTGGTGGTGGTGGTGGTGGTGGTGGTGATGGTGGTGTATACCTTTAATCCCAGCACTTGGGAGGCAGAGGTAGGCAGATATCTGAGTTCAAGGCCAGCCTGGTCTATACATAGTAAGTTCAGGACAGCCAGGGCCATTATACAGAGATACCCTGTGAAAAACCAAAACTAACCAACCAACCAACCAACCAACCAACCAAAACTCCCCTCCAAAACCCTCTTGGCAAACTCCAAATCAGCTTCAAAAAGAGAAAAGAGTAAGAAAAAACGGCAGGTAAGAGGTCTACCACTGAGCGGCACCCCCAGCTCTCTGCTGGTCTTCTAACAGAACATTCCATGTAGAAGCTCAAGTCAGTGTGGAGGAAGGCACCACCTTACCATGTAGTACTTGTCCAGCCGCAGCTTGTCTATCCCTTGCCACTCTCGATTCATGGTTTGCCAGAAGGTCTGAATGAAGAGGTGTTCTGCAAGAACAAGGGTTCTCAGGGCTCAGCTGCCACAGGAGCACACAGCAAGAAGGAAGCGGCTGAAAACACACCTGGCTCTCTTTACATATCTATCTCAAGACTTCTTGGACAGATGGAGTATGCTCAATAATTTCCTTTATTGCTACATAAGGACATTATAAGATGATACTATCGGCATCTCTTAAGCAGAATGCTCCCCAAAGCACTGTTCTTTATCCGCCCCAAACTCACACTTCTATTAGAGTTCTCTGAAGGCACCCAATGGCCCTCTCTACTACAGCTGCACCCGACAATCAATCCCAATCTATTAATTTTGATGAGCATCCTTACAATTCATGTATAAATGTAGATCTTTTTGTGGTATTAGGTGTTGTCTGAGTGAGACACAGAACAAGTTATTTAAGTCACAGAACTACCATCTTTAAAACTGGAAATCTTTCCTTATTTACTGATTTTTGAACATCTCCACTTCCTTTTACATAGGGTTTGGCTGTTACCCAGGCTGGCCCGGAGCTCGCAAACCTCCTGCCTCAGCCTTCTGAATGTACCACCATGCCCAGCACAATTTATTAGCAAATGAAATCTTTACTACACAACAAATGTAGATTTTACATGTTGCAAGTCAGCTAGAACTGAGAGGACCAACCAGGGTCACTGGAGTGGGAAATGTCAACCAGAACGAACTGCTGCCCACCTTCAGAAAACTCATCTTTTCTTTTAGGCAGAGAAGGGTTACTTTGCACTTTACTACAGTGCTTTATCGCCATGGTGGCTCTAATCTTGGCCAGGATGAATCTGCCAGGTTGCTGTACACACTGGTATATGTGCCACCGCTTCTACGTGTGAGAGTAACCTGAATTTGGAGACTTTGGAGGAGTGGTGATCAGTCTTTGGATGCCAAACGCTCTCTAGTCACTTAGCAGCTGACATCAGGCACAGCAGTCTTGAAAACAATTCACAGCACGCGGCATCTGTACAATGCCAGCAAGAGGCTCCCACATCCCTAACACCTAGAGGACCCAACTTCACGGGAGGGAGGCACTGACTAGGTTCCCCAGGTAAGCTACCAACCCTGCTAACAAGGAAAGCTGAAAGCCAGGAAAACGGCAGGACTTACGAGCCTCTGAGCTGTTAACAACATGGATGAGTTGGGAAATAATGTTCGCTAGCTCCTCCTGCAAAGGTGGGTTGGGGAGAAACATCGGTTATTAGGTGGGCACACTGTGGCGGCGGCAGTGCTGTGGGCTGTACCCTCCTCCCTCTGTGGTGAGAAAGCCTGCGCCTAGTCTAGGTCTGTGGCTGACACACCTGGGCTTTATTAAATGTGAAACTCCAAACTTCAGTCAGCTACTGGGTTGATGTGATATTTCTGAAAAAAATCTAACACTATGTGTTCAAAAAAACATCTCTGGTTAAGAGGTTGAATGATTCCAGGAGAAATAATCTCACTGCCAACTTCTGCCCACCCCCTTCCCTTTTTGAGACAGAATTTCTCTCCATAGCTCTAGCTGGCCTCAAACTCACAGAGATCTGTCTGCCTCTGCCTCTGAGTACTGGGATTAAAGGTGTGCATTACCACACCCCACCCCTGGATTTCACATATAAACGCAATACAATCTATCATAAAAGCCAGAAGGTACAGTACCACCTTGCTGGTGCTTGTACACTAGGGTTTTCACTCCAGTCTTCTGCTAGACCTGGTCATGTTGGCTGGAATGTCAACAGGCTCCTCTAGGTTGTGCTCTGGGCAAAACTGAAGAGCATGTGGAGACACAGTAGACTCCATTTGGCAGAACTAAGGAAGCTGGGCCTAGGAAGAAGCCTTCCATCTTCCAGCTACCTGAAGAGGAGCGCCCTTACTGGCCCTGCTCACGTCTCCTGTGCCCAGAGTTCCTTATTCATCTTGAATGAATTCCAAGACTTGAAAATGATGTTCCTTTTTGTTAGTTCTCTTCCTCCACTAAAGCTGCTTGTTGCTACTTCTGAATATAATCTTACAATATTTTGCCCTGCTATCCCACTCAAAATATGTTCAGTAGAATCAACAAAGTGAACTGGGACAAGACACTACATGTCCTGAGAAAAGTAGCAAGGCTTCCTATACAAGGTAAGTGCTACCCAGGAGGACTCTACCCTGGGGCTGTGTGTTGTGACCCATAACCCCCTGCTACTGGGGGGGGGGGTCTAATTTCAGACAGCAGAACAAAACTCTTCTATGGTTGTACTGGTGGCAGCCTCAGGGGGCAGGGAGAAAAGCTCGACTGTGTATTCTGGCCACCAGTGCAGCCCATGGCACTTTAGCCACAGGGCCTGGCTGCTTGCTGGGCACTAGGCCCTCTGGGACATTCACCAAGCCCCCGCTGGGCTTCTGACCATGCGTCAACGTAAGAGAAAGTGGAAACATTAAAAACGTTGTGTAAAACCTACCATGGAAGCTATGAAATGATGAGAGCAATAGGGAATCTATGACCTAGCATGTCCGATATGTCTGAAAGCACAGCCTAGGTGCCTGCTGCCCCTTCCTGAGGGGACAAGAGCTGAGACAATGGCTCCTTGAAGCATTCACTTCCATCTGTTTGGGGATGGCAGCAGACTGGTGGAGCGTAAACCATCAAGTCTCTTATCCACCGTGGCAAAGGTCCAGGAATATGACGAGGGGCTGTTACCTGCAGAAGGGGCTCGTCCTGTACCCACATGCAGTAGAAGAGTCCTTTCCATATTTTGAGGAGTTCTTCCTGACTGAAACTTCCTGTGGAAGAGAATGGCACAACCACCTTAGAGTCTATACTCTTTCCTTAATGTTTACAGATGCTACTATACAGGCAGCAAAATTACTGCATACATTCCCTTCCTCTGCACACCTTTCCCTAAACCTGAAGCACACCTCATGCTAATGGCTAATGTTCCAAGCATGCCATGTACACAGGGAACCACTACTGCACAGGTGTCACTATCGGCCAAAGGAGGGTGGCAATGGGGGCAAGTCCTTATCACCAAGTGTGACAATAAAACCGACCCATACACCTGGTAGACCAGTTGCCAAGCACGTACAGGCCTTGAACTCATCCCCTGAACCAACAAGGGAAGAAAGGAAGCTTCGCTGATCTTAATGACGGAAAACTCCAAGTCCTATAAAAGATGCAAGGTTCTCCAGTCACTAAATGCCCGATCAAGTGGCAGAACCATTCTCAATCCACTCCCAAGGACAGACGATGGGCCAGTGAGGACAGTTCTGCCGAGGGGTACTTTTAAAAGGGTCCTGCTACAGGCAAAAGTCAGCCATGTTCCATCTTCTCATTGTGCCAGCCATCACTTCCTGGGCAGTTCTCAACACAGCATCAGCCTTTAAACCAAGATGGCAAGTGTGGTAGCACATGCCTTTAATCCCCACACAGATGCAGGCAGAGTCCCAGCCAAGGCTACGTAGCAAGACTGTCTCATACAAAGAAACCACCCACAAATCCCAAACACCAGGATAACAGAAATCATAGTAGAGTTAGCTAATCAGATGATGTGCCAACCAGCCTCTCTCAGAAATGTAAATATGGCGCACATCCCCCCAGCACATGCCCAACTGCAGCTCCAATGGCCGACTTTTCTTGTGGTAACCTACACCTTTGTTGATCATGCTCTAAGACTGCACACGTCCCTGGAGAACTGGTGGATCTGTGTAAGGACTGGTGACTGCAGAAACCACTTTAGACCACTTGGGTCACATCACACCAAAACCATCAGTTGGAACTTATCACAGAAAAAAACCAAAAACAAAAACAAAAAACCCACACAGACCAGACTAAGTAATCTAAAAAATCTGACTTGTACCTCTGATGACTAGTTTATAGAAACCTAGGAGCAGAGATACATGTTAAATAGACGAGGGTATGGCATTCTAGAAGACAAATGACCCGCATTCCATAACAAACAGCACAGGAAAAAAAGATAAAGAACTGCTGGAGATGAAGTCTGCACATATTCCAGTCAAAACAGTCTTGTGTGGACTGACATAAAAACAGAAAAGATGGTGAGAAAAATTCAGCATGACATCAAGATTTTTTTATCTGTGTGATTTTTTTTTTTTTTTTTTTTTTTTTTTTTTGGTGAAGAGTGTTGCTACGTAGCCCAGGCTGGCCTCAAATCCTTCACCTTTCTGCCTCCAGATGATAGGTGCATACCACAGGGCCTGGCTGACGCCTTTTGTTATGGATTAAGGGTGGTGCTGTGGTTGTTAAAAGAGGGCCTGAGATCCCCACGGGGGAGGGGCACGTCGGATGACCTGGTCAAGTGCTGGGAACTACCACAGCAGTCACATGAGGATACTTTTCATATATTTGAAATGATCCTCAATACAAGAGGAAAAAAAGGGGGGTATGTGGAGTGCATGAAGTAGACAGAGTTCCACGCGGGCTTTGTGATTTGATCTGACACCTCGAGAACTGTCCAGAAAGCGAGTGGAAAGCTGCAGCCATTAAAGAACCACAGCAGAGGATTAAAGCTGGGGTTCCACAGAAGGCCAGGGCGGGCACTCAGGCTCTGTCTGCCAGCTGCCTGTGGGTCGTTGCAGGGCTAACTAGGATTTCAGGGCAAGGCTGTCAAGGGGCAGTGGGGTGAGGTGTGTAGGAGTGACAGCAGTGAGGGCCTAAGCCAAGGCAGAGAAAGGCGATTAACCTCCTTACACAGTTCCTGTGCCCAGGCTAGGATGCATGCCTCTCTCCGGTCAGTCTCGGCACACAAGCCGTCCCTGTGCCTGCACAGGGGGAAGTGAGAGTCTGGAGACTACCCAGTGGAGCAAAGCTTCTTCAGAGAAATGGGTGTCACTGGCGTCACTGGCTTCCTGACGCACAGGGGCACTTCTCCAACCTTAACATGTGTGGCACGGATGCTGGACAGTCTTACCTTACTATCCAAGTGTGTAGTGAGCAGTCAATCCCACCTCAGGTCAAATACTCACACACTTGTTTGCATTTTTGCAAAAACCCCACAAAATTCCTAAGGTCATAGTCAAAAGTATGTCTAATTCACTGGCTTCTCCCCAGAGGGACACTGGGCCCCGCCTGATGTGTACCCTCTAAGACCTTAACTACATGCACAGTTACATGTATGTCAGAACAGCGTGGCTACGTGTGTTGGGTGTGTGTTATCATAATCTGTACCGTGGCCTTTCACACTTAAAACACCACAGTATGTACTATCTCCATGCCTCCATGCTCAGTAACTTCACCACTGAACTACCCATCTCCAGATGGTTCTTTAAAGGGCACCAATGGAAAGTCAATGGTTAGTGACAGGTCAGTGCATCCAGTATCTCTGGACAGCTCACAGCTATCACAGGCAAAGCTTCCACAGGATGTACTAGAGGCTTCTAAAATGAAATATAGTCAGTTTCAACAGACTTGACAGTGGTAATGTCATTGTTATTCACTTTCTTTCTTAACCTGCCCTCATTTTTTTTTTCATAGTTTATTATGTGCACTGGTGTTTTGCTTACGTGTGTGTCTGTGTGAGGGTGTCAGATCCCCTAGAACTGGAGTTACAGACAGTTGTGAGCTGCCATGTGGGTGCTGGGAATTGAACCCGGGTCCTATGGAAGAGCAGTAAGTGCTCTTAAGGGGTGAGCCATCTCTCCAGCCCCGTAGCCCACCCCATTTATCCCAGTTTCTTGTGTGTGTGTGCGCGTGAGTGCGTGCGTGCGTGTGTGTGTGTGTGTACATACGCTAGCGGCCAGAGGAACAACACTGGGCATTCCTCAGGCACCATCCACCTTGTTTTTTTGGGACAAGTCTCTCACTGGTCTGGAGAACTCATAAAGTAGGCTAGGCTGGCTGTCTAGTAAGCCCTAGGGATCTGTCTGTCTTTGCCTCCCCAGAGCTGGATTACAAGTGTGTGCCACCACATCTGGCTTTTTGTTCATGTGGGTTCAGGGGATCAAACTCAGGTCTCTGTGCTTGCGACTGAGCTATCCCCCTGGCCCTCATCTTGTAGCTTTTAAGCCATGGACATTAGTGACACTATACGGGCTCAAAAAAGTGAATGTGGGGGCCATGAAAAAAGTTTCCAACAGTAAAAACTTTCTGAACACACATCAAAACTAATTCAAATTAAACACATAATGAACCCAGGGTGTTGCTGGCAGTGCTTGGCCTTGTATGTATGAGACCCCAGTTATGAACACACATGTCCATTTTGCACTCTGCATGCCACGACGCCACAGAATGCCAATGAGCACTGCCTGTAACACCCGAGGGCAGACTTTTGACGACGTCAGGGGATACACTGCAGCTCTGTACTCTAACACAAGGTCTTCTGCTCTTAGACAAACATAACGAAAACAAAGGTTTCACTATTTCTGCATTGTTACTCTGAAGCATGTATCAAATTAGTGTATCTTTGGATTGGATTGTGTTGGAACAGTTCACTTAAAAACTTAAATTTGTGCTGGGTAGTGGTGGTGAACTTGGGAGGCAGAGGCAGGTGGATCTCTGTGAGTTCGAGGCCTGCCTGGTCTACAGAGCGAGTTTCAGAACAGCCAGGGCTACACAGAGACACCCTGCCTTGAAAATCACCCCCTGGAAAAAAAAATTAAATTTGTTACTGCTGGTGTGTGTGCTGTGGCATGTGTGTGGAGGTCAGAGGACAGCTTTGTGGAGTTGCTTCTCCCCATCCACTTCTATTGGGTTCTGGAAATTCAACTCAGATCACCAAGCTTGTGTGGAAGCACCTTTACCTGCTGAGCCAGACTACTGGATTTTAAAGACAGTTGTGTTTGATAGCTCATGCTTACAATTTGGGCCCTTGGGAGGATGAGGCAGGAGAAGTGTCATGAGGTCCAGGCCAGATTGAATACCACAGAGTGAATTCAGGGCCAGCCTGAACTGCAGAGACCCTGTCCTTCCCGATTGCAGTTTGAGTTGCTGACTGTGCTTCATTTAAAACAATTAGTTAATTCAATCATGGAATGATTTCGGGTTGGGATTAGGGCAGAACAATTTCTGAACCAGCCCTCAACACATTCCTGCTATTTCATAGTATATATTCAATATGGAGCGACATTTTCTGCACTGAAAATTGTAACTCAAATGACCAAAATCAACTCTGAACAGTGGTGATAATGTAGCTCTAAGTCCTGCAAGCATCCAGTGCTCAACCAAGAAGATCTAATTCCTTATGGAAAAATAAACAAGCACTTCTTTTTTTCTCTTTCTTTCTTACTTTGTTGAGACAAGGTCTATCATTTAGCTCTGTCCTAGAATTCTCTAGGTAGACCAGGCTGGCCTTGAACTCAGAGATCCACCTGCCTCTGCCTCCCAAGGGCCACCAGGCCCAGTATAAACAAGCACTTCTATCTTATTAGTATGCATATTGTTCTCATTTTTAATAGGTGGTAAAATTATATATGTGACAGACTTTTTAAAAATAAAATCCTCTCACTTATTTGTATACCTAGTTTTTATGCCTATATACTTGGGGTCCTGTAAAATTTCTCAGGTAAAGGGTTGTGAATAGAAAATTTTAAAGAATCCCTGGTCTGTTCAAGTCCTCCACTCTAAATATCTACTTTCAAAATATGTACAAAAATCCTATTTTCACCTAGGAGTTTACTTGGTAAAAACAGGTACTGATTTTTATAGTACTTAGAGGTATGGAAAAACAGTATTTGACTCTTTAGAAAGCCCAAAAGAAGCAGTTTTAGTTGAGAGTTGCTCTTGAAGCTATGCTTTCTTCTTGGTGGTAAGTTTTTCTGAGGTGCTGGGGACTGAAAGCAGGGTCCTGGACATGCCAGGCAAGCACTCTATCACTAAGTAACCATCCTTGGGCCCCCCTCCTCTGCCCCTTTATTCTGAGACAGGGTCTTTCTGAGACCAGACTGACCTGGAACTTACAATCCTGCCTCAGTCTCTCAAGTTCTGGAATCACAGGCATCACTACCATACCTGACCAAGGAATACTTTTTTTTTTTTTTTTTTTCTGAGACAGGGTCTCACCATGTATTTCTGGCTGGCCTAGAACTCACTATGTAGACCAGGCTGACCTTGAACTCACCGAGATCTGCCTGCCTCTGCTTCCTGAGTTCAAGGATTAAAGGTGAGTGCCACCACCCCTGGCTGTGGACAAATTTTAAATCTTTATATAACCTAGTTTCTGACAACAGTTTAGATTTAGCTATTTTAAAAAGAATGACATGAATTTAAAAGACATGAAGACACAGGAAATACCATTGAGTTTTGAAATGAGAATGTCCAACAGCAACTCTCTCCATGAAATGAACACAGTAACCATTCTGGATGGGGACAGTGTCATATTCCAGACCACCCCATATTCAAAACCTTCCCCCTTTTTATAACTGTCTGGTGGAGAGCCTTAACTCCATCAGTAGGAAAGGCACTTACTTCCACAGTACCTTCAGTAATTCTAGTCACTGCCAACCATAAACCCAGTCATTTTATATGCCATCAGAAAGGAAGCTAGGGCTGGGGAAATAAATGGCTTGGCAGGTAAAGGTTCTTGCCACACAAACCTCAGGGCCAGAGTTCCAGCTTTTGAACATACATAAAAATGGGAGGAGAGAACTGAACCTACAAAGTGGTTTTCTTTTGGTACACATTTCTCTCCCTTATGTGCGAGAGCACTCATACCTCACACACACCCCTAAGACTGATACAAAGAGGAAGCAAAGACACAAACGAAACTCCCACAGGGTTGATTTTGAGACGCACCATGACTTTAGTAAACGTTCAACGTTTAAGGCTGAGAACTGCTAAGACAGGAGGGGACTGCCTGCTTGGTCCCCTGCTCTATTCCCTGCGCCAAGAACAGTGTACACAAGGACACGTGGTGCTTCAAATGTTTACTGCATTTATGAAGAATACTCCAAGACTCATGAAACACACAGTGACCATCTCACAAGAGTAGAGACCACAGAGCAATCTATTTATGCTGCTGACAGACAGCTTACTGTTTCAGTAAGACTAACATCAGATTTCCCAACAAGACGCAAGGCTGCAAAACAAACTGAGTTTGTCAACGAGATGCAAGTGTGAGGCAACTCGTGCTTCTATTATGATGGGGCATAGCAGTGCCAGATACTTGGGTTTCCTTGTCCCATGATCATTAAGACAGTCATTCTGCAATCTTTACTTATTTGCATGCACATATGCATAGGTCAGAAGTCAATGTCGGGTATTTTCTTCAATAGCTCTCCAACTAATTTTCTGAGACAGGTTATCTCAATGAACCTTGAACTCACCAATCTGGCTAGACTGTCTAGCCATCAAGGCTACATGAGGATTTCACTTGGCCTTTAAATGGATGCTGAACACCTGAACTCAGGTGCCCCTGGGCACGTGGCAAGCACATTGCTGAGAGAGCCATGTTCCTGGCCCCTGTAGTTAGTACTTTACACATAGGTATATTTTACTTGCATCTGTGTGTACTATGTGTATCCTGCAGTGACTGCAGAGGTCAGAAGAGAGTGTCATATGCCCTGGAACTGGAGTTATGCATGGTTATGAGCCACTACGTGGGTGCAGGGAATAGAACCCAGGTTCTCTGCACAAAAAAAAAA
>CABHPP010126849.1:23518-34821 GCA_902168425.1 Peromyscus attwateri | reverse complement strand
ACACACACACACACACACACACACACACACACACACACACACACACAAATATTGATATGAGACAAGAAAAGCTTCTGCCTACACTCCTTAAAAACATTAACAAGCCTGCAGCTGCACACTCTGCAACTGATGCCACTTAACATTAATTATATGGTTCTGATTCTAAAAGCCACAGTGGCCCATAGGCGAAATCAGCTTATCAGTGAGCACCCATGCAACACACTATGCTTTTCCTTATATAGGAATAACATCGTATTTGTACTTTAATGTGTATGCTTGCTCCAAGATTTATCTGCATCTTGCATGCAGCGTTAGAAATGAAGTGGGAGACGCTCTACAGGAGACGAAGTGACTGGGCTGCAGTATAGCGAGCAGCGCAGTGAAAGCAAACAGACAGGAGGTAAGAAGCTCTGGGCAAAATAAGACGCTCAAAGCATTTCCTGAACCTATTGTTCTATCTTCTAAAAATAGTCAGAACCAATTATGGAACCAATTATGCTGATCACAAAAGAAATCTACTTCACTCTCCAGCACCAAAACCCACAAAAGAACAAAGGAAAACTTTGCTTAAAGGGGGAGAACAGGTGGGAGAATTACAGTAAATGTTCCTTAAAAATCAAACCAAACAAGAAGCCTGCGCCTAAGTCCAATGAACTGCTGTGCATAGCCTGGCAATGCAGAGGACCCCGTGTTAAAACCAAAACCACCATACCCACTTCACTCAGAACAGGACATCCACAGGCAATTTTCTTGCCACTCACTTAATTCTAAGTACAAGTAGCTGACTTCCATCAAGCAAATTCCAGGGCCTTTATCAGATGTTTTATACATATTATTTCATTTTCTAGGCAAAAACAGTGATGTTTTAGAGAAACTGAAAAGTACTTTCCAATCTTAAAAGTACATGAAGGTGACAGAGAGTAGAAAGTTTTTTCAGACATTGGCAAAGTCATTCTTTGATTTCTTTTACATCATGTGTGCACATGCACATACATGCAAAATGTCACAAATGTGGAGGTCAGAGGACAACTTTCAAGGAATTGATTCCCTGCTTCCTGGGGATTGAACTCGCCCATTAGGCTCAGGAACAAGTGCTCAGCCATCTCACTGGCCCGGGTTATTCTTAATCAACTGCATGCATCTGAGTTACTAGGAGTACTTCAAAAACCTATTTGTGAGCCTGTGAAATGGCTCAGTGGGACACAGCACTTGTTGCTGAGCCCAAACCAGAATTCAATCCTCAGAACTCACATGGTAGAAGGGAGAGTCGATTCAAGGGCCTCCACATAAGCCAGGGCATGCTCATTCCCATGCACATACACAAAATAAAAAAAAAATGTTAAAAAATATTTATTTATAGTGCTGAGGGTTGAACTCGGGGCCTTTCACATGCACTGAAGTATACCTAAAGGACCTAGGAAAGTTTGAGGACAGCCTATATATAGTGAGTTTGAGGTCAGCAAGGCCTACATAGCAAGATCACATCTTTAAGAAAACAAAACAAATAAAAAGACCTTCCAATACTTGGTCCCCAACCGAGTAGTTTTTAAATTAGCAGCTTGAAAAAAATTACTAAGTAGTACATAATGATGGCAAAAAAATAATAATTCAAATAGTATCAGAGAGGATATTAAAGTAAGACCTTCTGACCCAGCACCCCAGAAGTAAACACTAATGCCAGTTTCTTCTGCACACAGTGTGCATGGCCAGCAAATGGTTTCTCTCAGCTAACAGCATAATTGAGCATCTCTCCAGACAGCACATACAGATCCCTTAGTATTTAAATAGCAGCCAAACATTACTTTAAAAATATTTTGGGGGCCAGAAAGATGACTCAGCAGGTAAAGTACTTGCTGTGTAAGCCTGAGGACCCGAGTTTAATCCTGGGAACCCACATAAAGGTAGAAGGAAAGACTGGATCCACAAAAATAATCTTCTAACAGCCACACCCACACCCCATCTCTAATACTAACATAATGTATTTAATTGGCCCTTTATTGACAATTATTTTCTGATTATAATTAACACTGACATGAACATCCTTAAGAAGCAAATATCTTACTGGTTTTCATCCATCTATCTGTGTTGGGCAAACTGCAACATGGCTCCCACTGGCTTCCACTTGGTATAATCATCCACTTTTTCTGAGTCCATGGAAACTCTGCCTATGATGAGCCTCTCACTGTTACACTTCCCTAGACAGCAAAGGGAAGAGTCTCCTGGATGGACATGGCCCAAGTACATGAACGTTTAAAGAGCAGAGGCTTCCTCCAGCTAGCTGACTATAGAAGTCAGAGACTCATTCAAACTGGGCCAGAAGAAAACCAATGCCTACACTAGGAACTCCCTATGGGACCCGTATGTCAAAAACCTGAAAGTAGTCTTTAAAAACCGAGAGTGACCCCCAAGTTAGGAGCTAGCTGGAAAAGAAAAACTTAAACCCACAGTTTCAAGGACTCCAAACAACTAGTGACCTCAGAGGAAGACTCTCACAGTCCTCACAATGCCGTGATCTTAGCTGAGCAAAACTTACCAGGATCCAGACTTCTGACCCTGCTAAATGTGACATGATTCATGTGTGAGCCCACTGAACTCCTGACAGTGCTTTAGCATCAGTATACAGTCTGCATGATAGATCCTGACAGTCAAAATACTGAGCAAAGGGAATGCATAGCTGCAATCTTCACAAATATTGCAAAACTGCTGTCTAAATACTTGACACCAATTCAAATACCTACCAAGAGTAAATCTAATTTGAAAACTTTCCTGGTCATTATCTGATGGTGTGTTTATTTCAGTAAGCTTCTGAGGCTTTTATGATCTGAAGATCCTCTATTTGCAACAGACTTTAGTGTCTAAGGAAATTTTTTTGTGTTCTTGTTTTTTGAGAGCGGGTCTCATGTAGCCCAAACTGACCTTGAATTCACCAAGTAGCCAAGGCTGGCCTTGAATTCCTAATCCTGTTTCCACCTCTCAAGTGCTGGGATTACAGGCATGACCACTAAACCTGGCTTACTATTTAAATCTTTTCATAACTCTGACCTCTCCTTGCAGGCTCTACTGGGAAGAAGGTTGCCATTAACCACCCCCATGTCCAACACAGGATGTTACTGGCAAGAAGACCCAATATGAACACATGGAGACCAATCTATCAATCAGTAAAGTGATGTGTGGGTGTTAAATAAACAAACTCATTCTCTGATAACAGCGTAGGGGTACCTAGTTTTTTCTCTCTGTTTCTTTTAAACAGGGTCTCACTCTGTAGTTCGAGCGGGCTTCAAGCCTGTGGTGGTCCTTCTGCTTCAGCCTCCCAAGTACTGAGTTACGGGCGAGAGCCACCAAGCCTGGCTTCATCTTTTTATTTTGAAAGTATGATCTTAACTGAGCATGGCAGCACATGAGATACCTAAACATTCTCCAGCGATGTATACTTACATTCCTGTTTGAAGGTGAAGTACTCTGTAAGATGCCTGCATTCATGATTTCCTCGAAGCAGAAACAATGTTTTAGGATGGTTAATCTTTAAACTCCATAAATACAGCACACACTAGGAGACACAATTAAAGGATAAATGTTCTTCATGACCATGACAATACATAAAGACAATCTGACTACATCAAAATGATGTGCTATATGGTATATCTCACTGTAAGCCCCGAGTTGAAAATGTAATCTTCTAGCTTTCGCATGTTACCCTTAAATTTGGTAGAACAGCCTTCACAAAAATCTCTCCTAAGTATCTGAACAATGAGAACTCTGGGCAAAACTACCAACATACATACTACAGTCCTAAAATCTGCATCACTGTTTTACGATGGAAAACACTAGGACCAAGAACAAAGCAAGATTATTAACTGTTTGTCACTGTTCAGTGTTGCAATAGAGGTGTTAGCCAATATAATCAGACAAATTAAATCAAGTAAAGGCTTCAGAATGGGTAAAGGAAAAATTTAAAGTATCATTATGTACAGACGATATAATTGTATAACTGAAAATAAAACAGAAAAATCAATACTAAAAGGAGTTTAAATAATAGAAGAATTCAGCAAAATGGGATATAAAAATGAATACATAAATGAACAAGCTTTTATATAAAAATATGAAATAGGGTACCATGGTATAAAAATTTCATTTAAAGCCGGGCAGTGGTGTTGCATGCCTTGGCGCACACCTTTAATCCCAGCACTTGGGAGGCAGAGGCAGGCGGATCTCTGTGAGTTTGAGGCCAGCCTGATCTGCAGAGCAAGTTCTAGGATGGCCAGGGATACACAGAGAAACCCTGTCTCGAAAAACTGAAAGAAAAAAAAAAAAACATATAGAACAGCAACAAAAAGCTAGGGATATAGCTCAGTTGGTAGAGTGTCTGCTTAGCATGCATAAGGTTCTGAGTTTGAATCCCAGCACCCATAAATAAAACATAATGTCCCAAACCCATAATACTAGCACTTCAGAGGCTGAAGCAGAAAAAACCTATAAGGAACCAATAGTTCAAGGTCAACCTCGGCTACACAGTAAACGGAAGCAGCTTAGGCTATGTGACACATTGTCTCAAAACAACAACAACAACCACCCCACAATGTCCTGAGTCGGACATGGTAGCATAGGCCTGTCATCCCTGTACTCTGGCAAAGGATCATGAATTCAAGGCTAGGTTAGACTACAGAAGGAGTTCTAGACCAGTCTGGTTACATAATAAAACTTCAGCTCATTAAAAATAATATAAAAAACTTGTGTGCCACAGTATACCAGTATTTTATCACAGTCCAGAAACAGATCCACGTTCATACGAATATCTGCATGCAATAAAGGTGGCATCACAAATCACCAGGTGAAAGCTGTGCATGGCAGCTCACGCCCGGAGTCCCAGCACTGAGTGGGCTAAAGCAGAGGGACTGCCTTGAACTGGAGGCTAGCCTGTGCTACAGTATAAAATCTTGCCTCATAAAAACAAAAAATAAGACCATTGAGGTAATGATGAGCTTTTAAATAAACAGCTCTGGGGTTAGATGCCATTTCAAATAATGAAGTTAGCTCTAACGTCACACAGCACCTGACAAGTGACAAATGAACAGGTGATCTACGCACTGAAAAGAAGTCCTAGAAGGAGACGTGGCTGTAGGAAAGAAATTGAATGACGAGATCCACGGGCAAGAAGACACAAACATGTTTCACTGTGTGAAAAGGAAGGGACACTGGGGCGTGAGGACGGCTCAGCAGTAAAAGCACTCAGTGCTCTTCCAGAGGACCTGGGCTCAGTTCCCAGCACCCACATGCTGATTCACAACCATCTAGAACTCCAGTTCCAGCGTATCTGGTGCCCTCTTCTGACTTCTAGGATACCAGCCACATTCATGGTGCACACATATACATGCTGGTCAACACTAATATACATAAAATAAATAGATATTAAAAAAAAGAAAAGAAATTGCATGTAAAGGCAATGCAGCAAAACCTGACAAAACTACATTATTTATTTAACTCTTGACCCATTTTTAAATCATGCATTTCCACCAATATGAAAATACATAAACATGCTACAACACTGTCACAGCAAAATACTGGCAATCACCTACATGAACATTTGTGCGCTCTCTCTCTCTCTCTCTCTCTCACACACACACACACACACACACACACACACACACACACACACACAGAGGCTAAGCAATACCATGACACTATAAAAAAGAATGAGAAAGATTGTATTGTCTGTTACTGGTATCTCTTATCCATGTTACAGACTGATTATAAATTCCAAAATCTGAAACTTTGTGTCAACATGATACTCCAAGAGATTTGACTTTGGAGTATTTCAGATTTTACTTTTGGATGAGGGATGCTCCACTGGTAAAGTCTATGCAAATGCTTTGGTACCTGAAAACCTCTGCAAAAAGAAACAAGCATTTCAGACACAAGGACTCAAACTATACTATGATTCCTAACTGGGGTCTCTCTACCTGCCCTAGGCTCCAGCAATCAGTTTACTATAAAACAATCAGAGTAATTGTTCTGAGACACAAATATGGCTGTGCTACTCCTCTCAAAGTCCCCCAACCCATAAAAAAGCAATAGCAATTAAAATAATAACCCAGTAGCTTCATAACATATTTGGAATGAACCTAAACTCCCTGGCTAGGTTTACAAGGTCTGCCGACACCTAAACTCGGTCTGTCCCTCTGCTCCACCTCCTAATCCTACTCAGGATTGTGCTCACTACCCTAGCCTTGTTACTATCTGGGCCAGTTCTGCCACTGAGCTTTCCCAGTGGCTATGCCCTCTGCATAGACTGGACTCTCCACTTACCTGTGCTTGCTCTCGAAGGTCACTCCAGTTTCTAACCAAAGGTGCTGTCTCTAAAGTCCTGCCCTGACTGATCCATCTACTAGTTCTTCCTATCTCCCTTTACCCTTTTACTCTGATTTCAGCTTCATGGATGGTAAACAAATAATATGCTCCTGCCCCTCAACAGAAAATCAGGAACTTTTAAGAATTTGATTTAAGGAAAAGTCAGACATGCTATTAGAGATATATCAAAGTGAGAGGACCGGTGGGTAAAAGAGTTTGCTGTGGAAGTCTGGTGACCTGAGTTCAATCCCGAGAACTTGCATGAAGGTGAAAGGACATAAACTCCACAAGATGGTCCCCTGACCTCTACATGCACACTGTAGCATGCACACCCACCCACCTCACCCCCATACAGTAAGAGTTTTTTTAATTAAAGGTATATTCAATAAGACACTAAGTTCAGCATTGTACAGAACGAAGTGGAAAATAAACTTGTACCACTTTCAGTACAGTGATACAAAATCTAATCAACTGGGCCTGAGAGAGAACTCAGTGGGTTAAGGAATGTGCTACCTAACCCAACAACCTGAGCTCAATTCTTGGGACTCACAGAGTGGAGAGAACCGACCCCTACGAATTGTCCTTTGACCTCTACAGGAGTTCACAAGTCACCTTGGCTTCACAGTGAATTTAAGGCCAGTCTGGGCTTTCAGAGATTCTGCATTAAACAAAGGAAAAGAAACCTCAAAGTTTTAACTCTTCTAGAGCCCTTTCATATAGGAAGGTGTCCATAAGACAGACATGAGACCGATGCCAGAGAGCTGTCGACAGGAGAGTGGGCAGAAGGGGCCTACGCTTGTCCTTAGGCTGACCAAAGGGTCAGGCACTGGATCTGCCTTAACGATTCAGACCAATCAGAGTCGTCCCTGGCTTGGGATAAAAGCCTTCCTTCTTGAGTCTGAAATTCCCCTTGCAATCCCAGTCCTACTTGCTGGAACAAAACAGGGCTTTTGTTACTAAGGGAAGAGGAGGAAAAGGTGCTAAGCAACCGTCTATAAGCCTATTTACCCAACACTAAAGGAATGGTAATAATAAATTAGGCATTTATGCCACTAATTATACGCCTTTGTAGAAAAATTAATGACAAAAATGCTTTTAATATGATGTTGAATGGAAAAGATTACAAAAGGAATACTCGTGGTAGTCCTAATTTTCTTTTTAAAAATGCATACAAGGGGCTGGAAAGACAGCTGAGCAGTTAAGCACTTGCTTATCTGGCAGAGGACCCAGATTCGGTTCCAGCCTCCCCACAGTGGCTTACAGCCACCTGTAACTCCAGTCCCAGAGGTCTGACTTCCTCTTCTGACTTCTGCGGGCATTTGCCCTCACATAACATACAGACATACATGCAGGCAAAACACTCATACTCATAAAAAAAAATAAATTAAATTAAAAATGGACAGAATATTAAAAAAATACATATAAAGGATTGCAACAACCAATAAAAAGTTGAGGGCAGGGGAATAAATAGCTCAGTAGTACAGTAGCTAACAGTGGTGTGTGAGGGACTGGATTTCCTCTTCAGCTCCCGAAGAAAAATGAAAAATAAAAAGACAATGGCTGGAGAGATGCTCAGCAGGTCAGAGTACGAGCTGCTCTTCAGAGGACCTGAGTTCACTATCCAACTCCCTCATCTTGCAGCTCCAAACTGCCTGAAACTCTAGCTCCAAGGGAATCTGAAACCCTCTTCCGCCCCACAGGCACTTGTACACAGCGGCCAATCTCCCCACCCCACCCCCTCTCTCTCACACACAAATTAAAAATGCTTAAATAAAATAAAAATTAAAACATTTTAATTATGTGTACATGCATCAGGGTATGGTATGCGCATGTAAGGTGTTAAAATTCTTGGAGCTGGAGTTACAGGCAGTTGTGAACCATCTGATATGGGTGCTCGGAACAGAACTCTGGTCCTCTGCAAGAGCAGTACAAGCTCTTAACCACTAAGCCATTTTTCCAGCCCCCAAAACTAAAAACTACATAGTGGTTTATGCCTATACTCCCTCCCAGCACTTGGGAGGTGGAGACAGGCACATCAGGAGTTCAAGGTTAGCCTTAGCTACATAACAAGTTTGGGGCTTTGGCTATATGAGATGCTATCTCAAAAAACTGGGAGGGGGTGGTGGCTGGAGAGACGACTCAGCAGTTAAGAGCATTTATTGCTCTTGTAGAGGACCGGAGTGCAGTTTCCAGGACCCACATATGGAGGTTCACATTCTCCTACAACTCCAGTTCCAGGCATCTCATGCTGTTTTCTGACCTCCTTGGGCACCAGGCATGTACTTAAATACATTCAGGCAACATTTATACACATAAAATAAAAGTAAATAAAATCTTTTGGCCACTCCCTACTGAGATGATGTGCTGACCATGGGGAAAGCTTTCAATGACAAAGTCTAGAAGCATGACCTCCACTCACCCAGTACCTAGAGGACATCCATGAGTGCCACTGAACAGCAGGACAAGGCACAGCAGTAAGGTGGACTTACTGTCTTAACCTATAGCGTCAACCCTTGTCCTTCTCAATCCAACACTAAAGGAATTTGAGGCAGTAGCAGATAAAACTGAACTTAGAATGTCTACTCCTGCCCTCTTTTGCAGACCTGAGAATTAAACTCAGGGCCTTGTGCATGCTAGGCAAGCACCATGTCACTAAATTGCATCCCTAGCTCCCTACACTGCCATTTAACTGAAGAGTAAAATAAAAATATTTTATTGGCCGGGCGTTGGTGGCGCACGCCTTTAATCCCAGCACTTGGGAGGCAGAGCCAGGCGGATCTCTGTGAGTTCGAGGCCAGCCTGGGCTACCAAGTGAGCTCCAGGAAAGGCGCAAAGCTACACAGAGAAACCCTGTCTCGAAAAAACCAAAAAAAAAAAAAAAAAAAAATTTATTGTTCATTCTTCCTGGGACTTCAGAACTGACTCTTCTTGGAACACTGGGTAAGACAGATGAGTTACATTCAAGAACAATGCTATGCGAAGAACAACCTTTCTCTACCAGGAGCAGACTAGCACAGTGGAACTCTCGTGCTGTGAAGAGCACACAGCCTAAAGTCACTAAAACACTACAGAATTTGCCATCTCATGGGTTTTCTGGGGCATATTACAAACTTGATGACGATGACTTCTTCAAAAAGGATCCCTTCCTTGTGGATGTAAACCCACAGTACAAATGAAACATGAATGTGCTGTAACTGCATGGCACTCAAGCATGAATTAGGTCCCAAAGCAAGTTCATGTTTACACACAAAAGCATAGATTTGTTTTTAATTCTACTCATGTTTCCATCATCTATTTCTTAAAATATATAAAGGAACTGTCAGTTTTTATTAGCTTCGCTTCATGGTTTGCCTTCTGGTGAACGTTATTGTCCGCCATGTGCAGCAGGACCAGAATTCCCTCCTGTAGGGAGCTCCCCGACGCCGAGTTCTCACAGGAAGTTCACCTAAGAGCCGACTGCAGTCTTCTAGTTAAGATTAGCTAACCAGACACTGTTTAGAGTGAAAAGCTATGTCTGTCCCTTCTATATCGCCCAGACAGCATCTTCAACAAGGAAAACTCAGCACATACTTTCAAAGTAGCTTAATACAGCCTTCCATATGACAGATTTTCTACAGGTTAAAAAAAAAGATTGTTTTTCAAATAAAATAAGACATTTCTCTATTAGTTAAAAGTCAAACATAACAAAGTAGACAAATTCTACCAGTATTCAGATCTTAATCTCATGTGTGAAGGATGGAGAGCAGATCTCAGTAGAAGGTGATCCGATAGGAGCAGCAGAGCCAGGTTAATTTTACCTCTATACTGAAATAGCCTCTGTCCACATAGTCACCCAGAAAGAGGTAGCGAGTATTACTAGGTGATCCCCCAACTTCAAACAACTTCATCAGGTCAAAGAATTGTCCATGAATATCACCACACACTAGGGAAGAAAGACATGACGTGAAAATTATGAATTAGAAGGAAAAGGACATTAGAGCAACAGGGACCAAGTTTAACTTTTAATTCAATCACTTTGGCTTTTGACTGGACTTCTGTATAATTAGTTACTCAATCAGTACTAAATACCCCTCCTAGAGATATTACAGTTAATAGTGTACTTAATTTTTAAGTAAGAGTGTGTGTGTGTGTGTGTGTGTGTGTGTGTGTGTGTGTATCTGTCTGTCTGTGCATGGGTATGTGTATGAGTGCAGGTGTCCACAGAAGCCAAAGGTGTGGGATTTTCCCTATAACTGGAGTTACAATGGTTGTGAACCACAGGCCAGACACTCAGAAGGAAAATCTGGTCCTCTGCAAGAGTAGTATGTGATCTTAACCATCAAGCTTGAGCCCCTTATGTTGTTTTTTAAGGAACAAAAGTCATTCTAACCAATCTTGAGATTGCTTCAAAATTCCTAGAAATATTTATCTCAACTCATTTTTGTGGTCATTTCTCAAAATTAGTGCAAATCTAAGGGCCACCATGCAAAAGCATTTCATACCTGTGATTGGAGCATCCACTTCTATCATAGTCTTCTCTTGCCTCAGGATAGCAGCCCCATCATTGATTATCTTTAAGGCTACCTCCTCTTCCACCCGGCCTTCTTTTACCAAATGGTTTTTCAAAACATCTGATTTAGGTTTCCCATTCTCAAATACTTCCTTCAAAGTTAGCCGTTGGGTTGGAGGAAAGGGGACAGCTAAAAAGACAAAAAATAATTTAAAAATTTTAAAGGCACAGATAACAATCACAAACATACTTTTAAAAATAAACTAGACCAGGTGGCAGTGGTGCATGCCTTTAATCCCAGCACTCTGGAGGCAGAGTCAGGCGGATCTCTGTGAGTTCGAGGCCAGCCTGGTCTATAGAGCGAGATTCAGGACAGGCACCAAAACTACACAGAAAAACCCTGTCTTGAAAAACCAAAATAGATAGATAGATAGATAGATAGATAGATAGATAGATAGATAGATAGATA
>CABHPP010126849.1:11768-23508 GCA_902168425.1 Peromyscus attwateri | reverse complement strand
ATAGATAGATAGATAGATAGATAGATAGATAGATAGATAGATAGATAAATGAACCCAATAACTTCATAGTATTAAAATAATGTGAAAAACATTCTAAGACACTGTGTATCAGAATTGGTAATTCTAATTTTAAAACAGTCACAGTTCAAGCCATATCCCAAGTCTGTACATTTATGTCATACACGCATGCAGGCACGCACGCACGCATGCACAGAGAGAGAGACAGAGACAGAGAGAGAGAGAGAGAGACAGAGAGAGAGAGAGAGAGAGAGAGAGAGAGAGAGAGAGAGAGAGAGAATATAAATGAATGGCTGCAACAAATATATATGTTTTAATAAAGTAGATGACTGAAGATGTAGCTGAGTTGGTGGAGTTCTTCCCTTGAATAGACAAAGCCCTGGGTTCAATCCCCAGTATCACATAAAACAGGCTTGGTGGCTCCCATTTGTAATGCCATTGCCTGGAATATAGAGGCAATTGGGACAGAAGTTCAAGGTCATCCTCAGATATAAAGAGAGTTCAAAGCCAAACTGGGCAATATAGGACCTTATAGCCATTTAGTGCCCATTTTCAGTGTTTGACCTAACATAACTTTGAACTATCAGGTAAAATCTTTGGGCTGCATTAATTTAGCAGGCTGCTAGCTTCCACCAACCCCAAAGCTAAGACTTTGATTCAGATGACATCTAAGACCTATAACTTTGTTGCAACCTGCTACCTTGATGCCTTGATTTCTGACTGTTTTCTTTCGCAACTATAGAAAGTCCACATAACCTCTTCCACGTGAACACATTATTCAGAGTGTGAAGGTTAATCTTGTCAATTTGACAAGACTTAAAATCACATAGAAGACAGACCTCTCAGTGTATCTGTGGAGGTGCTTCCAGAGAAGGCTGAGGGGGTACAACCCATCCTCAAAGTCAGTGGCGCTCTCCAACAGGAAACCCAGGATAAAGTGGCCCAAGGAAAAGGTAGTCTGCACCTGCCTTGCCCACCTTCATGTCTTCCCGAGTGGAGCATCTATTGCTACTGTGGCCACCAGATTCTAGTGTCCTCAGCTTCCCAGCACTGTCTCTTCCATGGGTACTGCTAAGGCATCTAGCTTCATGGACTGAGCAGCTACTGAGTTCCCAGATGACCACCACTGGCCCCTATTATATAAGTCAACCTAACAGATCTCCTTTTATAATATATGTACCTATTTTATTGGCTTTGTTCTTCTATAGAATCCTGACTATGTGAAAATTGGTACTGAGAAGTGGGGCTATTACTATGACTACTTGGCCATGGGGTTCTTAGACCTCAGAAGTGGTTTGCAAGAGGAATTTAGAAGAGTTTGGAGCCATAAGCTACAGAGACACTAGAGTGCTGTATGCTGAGCTTTAATATGGAATATGGAAAACCAGAATATTGATAGAAATGTAGCTAGTAAGCCGGGCGGTGGTGGCGCACGCCTTTAATCCCAGCACTAGGGAGGCAGAGGCAGGCGGATCTCTGTGAGTTCGAGGCCAGCCTGGGCTACCAAGTGAGTTCCAGGAAAGGCACAAAGCTACACAGAGAAACCCTGTCTTGAAAAACCAAAAAAAAAAAAAAAAAAAGAAAAGAAATGTAGCTAGTAATGTCTCAGCTCTTAGTTCTCAAAGAGAAACAAGGACTTGACTAAGAACTGGCACAGGGCTAGAGGCCATTCACAGTACATTCTGAAGGGGAAAAAAATCTGGGTGCTTTCATCCTGTGTCCTGAAAACTTTGAGTGAGGATGAATTAAAAGGTAATATACTGGGGCTGGATAGATGTCTCAGCAGTTAAGAACACCTGCTGCTTCTTGCAGAGGACCTGGGTTCAATTCCCAGCATCCACATGGTGGTTCACAACTGTCTATAACTCCAAGAAGGATCTGATGCCTTCATCTGACCACCAAGGGCACCAGGCATGCATGTGAACATATAAACATGAAGGTGAAATGCCTATACACACAAAATAATAGAAAATAAATAGATTTTTTTTAAAGGCAATATACTAAGAATTTTCTAGTAGAGGATATTCCAAGAGAGTTTAACATCCAGGCTATGGCATGGTTACTGCTTACTGTTCTTAGATCTACAGTGAGAGCAGATTACTGTTCTTAGATCTACAGTAAGAGCAGATTACTGTTCTTAGATCTACAGTGAGAGCAGAAACATAAAAAATGCACTGTCTGCTGAGGAAGGAGCATGGGCATGTTTAAAGTTGCAGACAAGGTGGTGCACACAAAGCAGCTGTAATTACTGTAAGAGATTAGCATCACGAAAGAGGAACCTTACTTACAATTTGCACTGGGACAACAGGAAAGATACTCAACAGCCTAGCTTATAAAAACAGAAAATCTTTTGAAAGAAGAGGCTGAACTAGGACAGCAGCTGAAGGGGTTCCCTGCTAAAAACAACCACCTAGAGAAGTGTTTCCCAGTTCAGCCACAAAGGGCACAGAGTCTACGACAGCTGCAGCAGGAGGAGGAGGCCAAACTGACACCAGAGCTGCCAGCAGAACACAGCAGCACCGTCCATCCACTGGGAAGTGAGGAGATGGTGGAGGCTTACACCCAAGGTCCGAAAGCTTCCATCCCTGGCCTCTCTCTCTCTGCTCCCCAACTGGGCACAATGGGACCTCTGCACAGCACCTCTGCCACAGCTCCTGCTGCCACATCTTCCCTGCTGTGGTACACTACATCCTCCAACTGGGAGTCAAAATAAATCCTTCCTTCTTAAGTTGATACTTGGCAGGCAACTGGTCACAGCAATGAGAAAATAATACAGAAGCAATCTGGATCTTTATTCCTGGGCCATGATCACTCATATTTGGCTCAGAATCAACTATCTCCTATTTCCTTTGAGGTGAGAGATGGGTTTTATATTAACAGTGGGCTAATGCAGAAAATAAATAATAATAATAATAGTAATAATAATAATGTAAAGGGGCTCTATTTAAATGAAAAATGAAATGCAAAATTTGTATAGGAGTTTAGGACAAAGGCCCTGACTTGAAGGTTTACAACAAAGTAGGTCTGGCCACCTGTCCCAAAATGTCAACTTGAGACAGATTAGTGGTGAAAGGCAGGAAAGAGCTCCATTCCGTGGGGCCACATTAGGAAGGGGTCTTATAGAAATGAGGAAGAGAGACCCAGCATAGCTGTCTTTGCACAGCTGTTAACACAGGCAATCTTGATCAGGGTGGTCTGGTTGGTCATTATCTTGGTCTATCCTGCAAGGTTCCGCTGGCTACAAGGAGATCTTTACTGCTTGAGGAGGGCAATAGAGTTCTCACTGTGAGATCATTCTTACATAAGAGAGCAGCCTCAGTTCCCTTCATGGGGTAACTGCTCCCACTTAGTGGGGTAATATCATCACAGTGTGATCTGCCTATAAAATTCTGGAATTAAAAAAAAAATATCTTGAACGCCTGTGTCTTCAGTCTTGTATTTTATAGAGAGGTTAGGTAAATTTAAGGCTAATGAATTTTATATTAGTAGTTTTTAGATATACACTCCTTAAGTAATCAGTATGTCTATGTGCAGAGCCGAGCAGGAATCTGACCTGAAGTTTAAGAAAACAAGAGGCATACCAAATGAAGTCAGAGATGCCAACACTTTGTTCTGGCTTTAGTTACCAACTGTGTACCTACAAGTGAAGGGTTGATGCTTTTTAGCAAAGTCATTCTTTTAAGTCCCTTTATGATCATAAAAGCTGTTAAGATTCAAGAAGCTCAACACTGATCCAAGAGGCTTGGTGGAGCATGTGTGGGGCCCTGGAGTTTGAGTTTCAGCATTTAAAAAGCTAAAAAGAACCAGAGTCGGGCTGGAGAGTTGGCTTAGTGGTTAAGAGCACTGGTTGCTCTTCCAGAGGTCCTGAGTTCAATTCCCAGCCACCACATGGTGGCTCAGAACCATCTATAATGAGATCTGGTATCCTCTTTGGGCGTGCAGGCATACATGGAGGCAGAACACTGTATACATAATAAATAAATCTTAAAAAAAAAAAAAAAAAAGAACCAGAGTCAGGGTTGGAGAAAATAGGTTCAGGGAGTACTTAGATTGAATGCAGCGGAGAGGGGCTGGCACTTCTAACACTGTGTGCTCTGGACAATCTGCACAGTTCTTTTAGTTGTTCAAAATCAAACTGGTCTAAAGAGGAAGGTCTTATGAAATCTGAAGCCATGGTTTTCAAAGTTAGATAATTAGGGCGATCTCCTGAAGGAGTTTCCACTAAGAACACACACACACATACACACACACACACACACACACACACACACACACACACACACACCCCACATGCAGATAGCTCTGAGCGGAAGCACGGCTGTATGGATAAACTTGCTAGTTAAACGCATTCCAGCTGTCATCTATCAGGTCACCTTGCACCCTCTTCGTTTTCACTGGTTGTTTGTTGTGGATTTTGGCAGTGCTGGGAATCAATCTAAGGCCTTGCTCCTGCTAAGCAAATCTCTACTGATTAGCTACATTCCCCAGAACTACATTTGTTGTTGTTGTTCTTAATCTTTTTTTTTTTTTTTTTTTTTTCTGTTTTTTCGAGACAGGGTTTCTCTGTGTAGTTTTTGGTGCCTGTCCTGGATCTCACCCTGTAAACCAGGCTGGCCTCGAACTCACAGAGATCTGCCTGCCTCTGCCTCCCGAGTGCTGGGATTAAAGGCGTGCGCCACCACCGCCCGGCATTCTTAACCATCTTTATTAACATGTGTATACACTTTGAAATTGGTTTTAACAAAACTGACTACAAGGGCTGGAGAGATGGCTCAGAGGTTAAGAGCACCGACTATTCTTCCAGAGGTCCTGAGTTCAATTCCCAGCACCCACATGGTGGCTCACAACCATCTGTAATGAGATCTGGCACCCTCTTCTGTGTACATAATAAATAAAAATAAAAAAAAATTCTAGAAATCTAATGATAGTGTCTTTTTAAAAAAAAAACTGACTACAAAGGAATTAAAGTTTCCTTCCTTTTGAAAATAGAATTTTTTCTTTATGAAAAATGTGTATCATAATTTATCTAAACATTTTCTTACTGTTGGGTAGACTATTTAAAAATTTTTACTTATTGTTGCAGATGTATATTGCTATGAACATCCTTGGTTTGTTGTTGCTTTTGAAACAGCACCTCTCTCTGTAGTCCAGACCAGCCTTGAAGTCTAGACAATCCTGTCTGAGTGTCCCAAGAGCTTGAGATCTAGGCCTGGCCCACCACACCCTGCTAACTTCCTTGCATATTTATTTCCCAAAATCTTTGATTTGTTACCCTTTGATGGATATCTAGAAGTCAAATATGTCAATTATCTAATGCAACCTAACAAAATGTTCCCCAACACAGTGACTTAAAACAACCACCCTTATTGTCTCTCATAGACTACGGACACAGCAGGACTGCCTGTCTCTCAGCAGGGCACTAGTCAGCCCAAGGCTAGAATCACCTGCATGCTGCTCACTCACTCAGCCAGTATGCTTGTCAGCTGAAGCTCAGTTCAGGTGTTTGATGAGAATACCTGCATGTGGCCTTTCACGTGACTGAGTTCCAAGGACAAGCATCCAGAAAGAGCAAGCCAGAAGGAAGCTGCGTAAGTCACACCGTAGCCTCACATGCCACATCACATCATTCCCAACTCAGACTGTTCCAGCATTCTCAAACCCACCCAGGTTCAGGGGAAGAAAAGTAGATTCCACCTACAGATGGAGAGTGGGACAATTCTGTGAAAGCCTGAGGTCAGGGCCAGTGCTAAGGCTGTTTGCTGGAAGTAAAAGGACTGGAGCTGTGGTTCAGCGGTAGATGAAGCCCTGGGTTCAATCCCCAGTACTGCCAACCCCTACTCCCAAAGGAGAAAAAACTACTGGCCCTTGGCTAATACAGGCCCTTGGCCAATCCTTGAAGTAAAAATTTTCTTTTCATAGCCTTTCAATAATTATGAATACTTACTTTTGGGTTTGGTTTTTTTTTTTTTTGGTTGGTTGGTATTTATTGTTTTTTAAGTTTGGGGTCTCATGATATCATAGCCTTGGATAGCCTGAAACTCAATACACAGGCCAGGCTGGCTTCAATCCTGCTTTGATTCTCTTGTCTGCCTGCACATTGCAGGGATAACCAGCATGCCCAGCTTACAAATACACTGTTCTGCTACAAGTGGTAGACCAGACTGATGCACAGTCCTGAAGCATGCTAAGTATGAAGTATGAGCTCTACCATGAGGAGCACCCCAACCCCACACATACACAAGAAACTAACACTGGCTGCCTTCTTTAAATTAAAACCACAACTTGTACTACATGATGACTCAGAACAGATAAAGTAAGAACACGAAACCAAAATGTGCATCACAGATTATCAAGACCCAAGTAGATCCTTCAGATCCATGGCCCAAGATAAGAAAAAATAAGTCAAAGGCAGCTGCAGCCACTAGACTTCACCTGACACTGGAGCTTTGCAACTTGTAGCAACTCTCTAGTTTACACTCTAACTAGTTCTTGCCCAGACTGCAAGCTTCTATCTAAAACCTGACAGTTGCTACTACTGTAGCAGCAGTATGTGACGAGTGCCTGTCCGGTCACCTGAGGAGTGCCTGCCCCTAACTGCCTCCCTTTCTCAGAGAATCAGTCTCCTCTGGATCTCTCTGTTTGTTGACATGTGAAATAAACCTAACTCCCCCTCCCCTTTTCTAAGAGTTTGAGAGAAAAACAACAGGGCAATTGAACTGTCAGTCTCTTGTCTCTTTTGCTCTCTTCCCTGTGGTTCATGATTCTAGACTGTCATAGGCCCCACACCTTCCTTTATTGTTGGCACTATCAAGACCTTTACCCTTGCCCATCACCAAACACAGAATAGTTATTCAGATACTTGTAAAGGTAAACGATGCAAATCAAATTTTAAAAGATTACTGGTGATAGCTGGCTCAGCAGGTAAAGGTGCTTGATGGACAAGCCTGGTGAGCTGAGAGCTATCTCAGGAACACTCAAGCCTGGTGAGCTGAGAGCTATCTCAGGAACACTCAAGCCTGGTGAGTTGAGAGATATCTCAGGAACACTCAAGCCTGGTGAGTTGAGAGATATCTCAGAAACACAATTAACAGTGGAAGAAGAGCACTGCCTGCACAAAGTTTGGACCTACACACACATATAAATAATATTATTTTTTTACTAGTTTTTTTAATTGCTTGGCTATCAAAAGAAGCTGTCCCTACACAAAACAAGCAGATGAATAAATGAAAAGGAAGCTCCAACTGATTATGGAGTATATGGAAGATTATTTCAAACTAAATACGAGTTCTTGTCTGAGTCTCTGTCTGGGACACCCCATGTGTCATCTCCAGAACCTGAAATGGTGCTGTGCTGTCTCTGTCACCCAAACGACAGAACGAGTCATTATACAGGAAATGGGCCAGTGCTTGAGGTCACAATCTATATCATGGAAGGCTTGATAAGCATTTACAACCTATCAAGAAAGGGTACAGTTCTCAATGGTAAATGCCTGGTTTGACTAAAGAATGATCAGAAGTAGAGACAGAGAAAGAAAACAGAAGCCACAAACTGCAAGAAATGCTCAGGACAGACTAAGACTTGCATAACAGAGAAACCTAACTAAAGTAAACCCCACTGTGCAGCGCAGGCCGCCTGAGCTCAAGCACTGTTCTGCAGCCTCAGATCCTTAGACCTCTCCACCTTCCTGATGCTGAGACTCTTTAATACGGTCCCTCATGTTTGGTGACCCCAATCATAACATTATTTTTGTTGTTACTTCACAACTATAGTCTTGCTACTGTTATGAATCATAATGCAAATATCTGATGTGCAGATATCTGCTGTGTGACCCACAGGTTGAAAACCACTGTCCTAGACACTCAAGACCCTACTCTACAAACTGATCTGCAACTTCGAGGGAGCTCATGTAGACTAAAGGCAAATCCACTCAAATTATATTGTAATCACCCCTGACCAGACTGCTAACTTTACCTCAACCCCTTTACGCCTTTTACAGACTTTCTGACTTCTCTTTGCAGGGGAAGACATTACTTTCTACAATAAGCTAAATAAAAAAAGGTTGTTTTTCACCCCTGGTGTTCTGCAGTGGTGGGCTTTACACTTTAAGGAAGCAACTGATAAGAGGGATAAGAAGAATTTTTACAAAATACCTTTTAAAATTATTTAACAATATAGTTATTAATAAATCAGAAATAAATTACTTTAGTCTTGTATTTCATTCCATTATAAGTGAATCAATCAACAGCAATACTAGTAATATTCAATCTAGTTGGAATTCACCTAATATTCAATCTAGTTGGAATCTGAGTATTGCTGGATGTCAGAGATAAGAAATTCACTGTTTCTATAAGACTAGAAAATTATCAAGTAGTGTTGGTTAAACGGTGCGCTGCTCATGGCGGCCATGCCAGTGGAGGAGAGTGCTGGTCGGAAGAATCACAGCCATGGTTACCTTTTTAGACCTTTATTGGGAGAGAGGGCAGGGGAGAGAGAGAGGGAGGGAGAGAGGGAGGAGCAGAAAGGAAAGAGAGGGACGTACAGAAGGCCCACCCGCTTTTTAGGCTGTAATTAAGGACAGAATCCTTACAAGTAGTTCAAGGTGGTAATGAGTTTGAGATTTTGAACTTATTGAAAGCAAACCACAGGTCTAGTGAGACAGCTCAGTACCTTCCAAGCACAAGGTCTCAAGTCCAGTACTTAGAACCCACACAGAAGAGGTTGGCACACATCATCCCAGTACAGGGGAGGCAGTCAGGTGGACTCCTGGGGCATACTACCCAGCTGGCATAGCCACTTGGTGAGCTCGAGGCCATTGAGAGTCTGTCTCAGGAAGTAAAACCAAGGCTTCATGTGGTGGTGCCTTAATGTCAAGTGTGATGATTTCAAGTGTTGGGATTAAAGGTGTGTGCCACCACTGTCTGGCTCTGTTTCTCTCCTAGACTGAGTCAATCTCATTCCAGGGTGGCTTGAAACTCACAGAGATCCAGACAGAGCTCTGCCTCGCAAGTACTAGGATTAAAGGTGTGTGCCACCACTGCCTGACCTCTATGTTTAATCTAGTGGCTTGTTCTGTTCTCTGAACATCAGGCAAATTTTATTAGGGTACACAATATATCACTGTGTGTGTGTGTGTGTGTGTGTGTATGCATGAGCAGTAAGAGATTTTAACTGCTGAACCATCTCTCCAACTTCCAAGGATTTTGTAAAATCATAGATATTATATATTGGGCAGGGGATACAGCTCAGTAGTAGAACCCTTGCTTAGCAGGTACAAGGCCCTGAGTCTGATCCTAGCACCACATAAATACACACACACACACACACACACACACACACACACACACACACGCAGAGGGGGGGGGGGGGGGGGGGGGATGTAAAACTTTTTTTTAATTAAGGAGCATCAAAAAATACCACAAATCTCTTCTAATCCTACCAACTAAAATGACCACTGTTAATATAATAGATACATTATTATTTTTGTTACTGAAATAACAAAATCTTTTATCTTTCTAAAGCAATCTACTTATCTCCATGCAGAGGGGCTGTTTGTCTTTTTCTTTCAGACTTTCAGTTAGATTTCTCAGTAGTCTATCAATACCATAACCTCATTTTAACCAAAGTAAGTTATCTGCATGAAATTTGCATTAATTTTATAGTATAGCCTCTAGAACTACTTTTTAAAATAAATTTATTGATGTTTACAGACTACTGTGTCTGACAATTTTTAACACATGTATACACAACCAATATACAAAACATTCCCATCGCCCCCCAAATCTCTCCCTCTAGTAATGAATTGTGTTTACACGTGTAACCCTAGCACAATCCTAGCACTGAGAAGGCTGAGGCAGAAGGCAGAATGATTGGGAAAGTTTTCGGCCAGCCTAGACTAAACAGCAAGACCCTATCTCAAAAAAGTAAATGAATAAATAGGGCTGGAAAGATGTCTCAGTGGTCAAGAACACTTTTCAGAAGACCAAGTTTGGTTCCCAGTACCCATACAGGGAGGTTCACAATTGCTCCAAGGGATCCAGCGCCCTCTTCTGGCTTCCTTGGGTGTGTGCATATGTCCCAAGGGATTACAAGTGCTAGCCACCAAACCTGGCCTTTTACAGGAGTGCTAGGCACGTAGTTAACCCGCTGAGCCATCTCCCAGCTTCCTGCTCCCTAATACATAAAGCAGAGCATTATGCCATGGGCTGGAATGAAAATAACCCGAGAGATCAGTCAGGTCTAAGTGTAAACAACAACTATATAGGCAGAAAGGACAAATAGTTCAGATGCAAGATGCGAAGTAACAGGGAAGTGGTTATATGTTATAAACCTGAATCCAATCCAATTCTTACAGACACTAAAAAAAAGTCCAGGACTTCAACTATTATTAAATTATTTTCAACATTACTTTGCACCTGAGTTACATACACTAAAAAAACTGTAAGAAATGTAGGTAGCTCTAGTTTAAAAGAGAGCCAAGATGAAATTAATAAACCATTGTATTTATCTTTCTGGTGTCAATTTCAGTATGTGAAACAGGACACAAACTCACTGAACTCTTCGCTGTAATAATGGGGCATTGTATTCTTCTGTCATTTACTTCCAGACGAAGATTGCTGACCTCCTTAATTTTATTTAACAGCAACAGACTTGATCAGGCACGGAAGCACACCCTTATAAGGCCAGCACTGGGGAGTGGGCGTGGTAAGGATCAGTTCAAGAGTCTCAGCTACTTAGCTACTTTCAGGCTGCCCTGGGCTATGTGAGACTGTCTCAAAACAAACCAACAAAAACACAGCAAGTTTAGAGAAATAAACCCACTGGCCACGACTAACATCATCTTCCTTACTAATGAGAGCTAGGAAAGATGTGTGTGGGGGTCATACTCCATTTCTTTATGAAGCTTCGACATCACACTTTCATCTCCTACAATTCAAGTCCAGTCATCCAGTATCATCCTTTTAAAGGCTGATAGAGTACACATTACTAACACAAACACTCAATACCTAATAAATCTATGTTTCTATTTCCAGCCTAGAATTCTGGGTAATCATGATATTTGTAAAAGTGAAGTTCTGGAATCTTTGGTAGACAATGAGCTAGAAGGATTTCCAAAGTAAAATCTAAAATGCCAAGGGAAAAACACTAGGGAAATAATTACATTATTGTTAAATAATTACATATTTATCTACTACTATCTCACTGTGTGGTGGCACATGGCATATGTAAGATTAACACAGGAGTCTCCCTTGAAGAACCTTATATTCTAGTTAAGTAAGATAAAACAATTCACATAAAACAAGATAGGAAAGACCATATTATGGCTGGGCAATGGAAGCACACGCCTTTAATCCTAGCACATGGGAGGCAGAGGCAGGAGGATCTCTGTGAGTCTCAGGTCAGCCTGGTCTACACAGCAAGTTCTAGGACAGCCAGTGCTACCCAAAGAAACCCTGTCTCGAAAAACCAAAAAAGAAAAAAGAAAAAAGAAAAGAAAAGAAAATACCATGTATGATAGCACATGCCTATAATCTTGGCACTTGGGAAGCAGAGGCAAGAGGCAGAGGCAGGAGGATCACCTCAAGTTTGAAGCCAACCTGGCCTATGTAGCAAGTTCAAAGTCAACTACCTACCGAAGAGTCGATCTGAAAACAAAACAAAACAAAAGAAGATATAACCACAAATGCGACGTTCACAAGTGCAGAAGACCACACACCGGGCCTCT
>CABHPP010126849.1:0-11758 GCA_902168425.1 Peromyscus attwateri | reverse complement strand
ACCACACACCGGGCCTCTCAGCACAGTGGCTATGCCACCACTTGTCAGCCTAGGACAGACTGTAAGCACTGGAAATTATATAGTGAGGAAAGAATTAATGATGGCGGCAGAAACTTGAGCTTTAGGGAGCACCAGATTCATTTATGATATTAAAAGAAAATCTGTTTAGCTGTCCTTCAACTCTTGCACAAAAATAAAAAGTAAGATATACTAAAGGGGAGAAAAGAAAAAATTCCAGACACATATGTAATACATTGTACATATGGAGACTTTTATATTATTTTACATGTATGGTGAATGTTTTGCCTGCAGGTATGCATATGTACTATGGGTGTCCCTGGTGCCTACAAAGGTCAGAAGAGGGAGTTGGATCCTCTGAAACTGAAGTTAAATGGCCATAAGCCACCATGTGGGTGCTGGGAATCAAACTTGGGTCCTCTGTATAAAGTGGTACAACAAATAATAAAAATACCACATGTCAAGTGTGTAAATATAAAATATTCAACTTTTTCATACCCATTTCAAAGATTTAACTATTAACTTAATTTATTTTTGATTTTTTGAGACAGAGTTTCTCTATGTAGTCCTGGTTTAATTTCATTTTTAACTATGTGTATGTGGGGGGGTGTATATGAGTTCACCAGGCATCCTAGAAGTGGAGTTATAGGCGGTTGTAAACTGGGAATTGAGTTGGGTCCTCTGGAGGAGCAGCCAGTGCTTTTAACCACTGAGCCACCTCTCCAGTCCCCATTACAATGAATTAAAAAGAAACAAACAAACCAGAATGCATCTTCGACTACTCCTCCTTTCTCCCTCCAGGTTAAATAGTACCTTCAAGTGGTATATTCTTCTCATACGTATACAACTTTACTAATGTGTATTTTGATTTTTTACACAAACATCTTTTTATCTAAATCGTACTATACTGTGCATCCTTTTGCAACTTACACTTTTAGACTAACCAGGGCTTTCAAGACTTCTCTGGAATGGGGCCAAGGCACCCTTGTTTCTCATCATGGTTTTTACTAACTCCACAGGAAACCTAGCTTTTAACCACCTGTCGGTTTCTGTTATATTACTTTACAGCACTTCCAATTCAGAAGCAAAATCTTAATCAAACCAGACTTACAAATGACTCAAACTATAAAACTGAATTTTTGGTGGGAAAAGTTACTGGGGTTGCTATAAAGGAGAAATGTTATAAGACGTTTTATGTTGCTGGTACTGTTGAACAGCATTTTATTATTTTACATATGTAAATGCTGGGCAAGTCGTCAGCCACTGAGCTACACTCCCAGCCACTGATCTGCATCTTGATTGTGGTGCTCTGTAGGCAAGATCACAGAAGTAAGCAAGGCATATAATGCATAGACACACACACACACACACACACACACACACACACACACACACAAATAGCAGGGAGTCAAAAAAAAAAAAAAACTACCTCTGGATTTATGCAATGCCACTCTGTTGTTTAGGGTATAGGACTGTGGTGGTGTGTAAAGTTGACACTATGGCAAACTGGGATTTAGAAGAAGGGGCTGGGGGTCTTCTGTACATTTTCTTGTAACATTTGTGTATAATTATCAAAGTGAAAATTAAATTTAAAACTAAGTTTTTAAACTAAAGTACACGGAAAAAATTCTGCGACCTTCTTGTCATCAAATTCAAGCTGTGTTGCTATAATACATACCTAGCACCTAAACAGTGTAAGTAGTATAAGCAAATAAAAATAAAATCGAATGAGACCTGCATCAATGAGAAAAGGCCATACTGGAGATGACCACTTTAATCCTGAGGTACAAAGATAGATCTGAAAAGCCTATAGGTGGCTATTTTTAGATTACTGTATGTCCTTACCCTCCTGGACTGGAGGATTTGTCTAAATAGCTACCTCTGTTCACCACAAACAACTCTGCTTCATCTCTATTTTAAGCCAGCAAACCTGCCCTACATTTGCATGCTCGTTTCCTAATCTACTCACCTGTCTTTCCAATCATGAACTATTCACTACTGAGGAGGTTGGATTAAATACTGAAAATCATATGTTCTTTTTAGATTCTTACATAACTTACTGGGACAAGAAATTTACTTCAGTGACCTGACAGGAGCTCTTGGAGACCATTCCCTCTGTTCTGATGCTCACAGAATTCACTGTCAAAAAACAGCTAAAAAGTAGCCCTTCTATCGCTAATAATCAGTGACAGTCAACAGAAACAGTAACTTTTCTCTAGAAGGCATAGGAGAATTTTACCCACTTAGGAGGCTAAGACAGGAAGATAATACATTTGAGGCCAACCTGGGTAACTTAATGAGATGCTATCTCAAAAAGAAATAAAAATCAAAGGAGGGACTAGAGAGATGGCTCAGTGTTAAGAATGCATATCACTCTTGCAGAGGACCCAAGTTCCAGTCCCTGCACCTACACTCTGAGTGGCTTACAACCATTAATAATTCCAGCTACAGGGATCCATTGCCCTCTCTGGACTTCACTGGCACACTCATTCACCCTCTCCCTCTCTCCTCTCTCTCCTCTCTCCTCTATCCCCTCTCCCCTCCCCCCCCCCCCGTCTCTGTCTCTCTCACACACACTTAAAAATAAAACAAATCTTTAAAAAGGAAGGCTCCATTGAGTGTTACAGGATATTAAGTAGATGTAGTTATTTGGATAAGGTGTTTGATTTTCTAAGAACTGGGACTGCTGGGAGTAATCTCCCATCTTTGTAACGCCTATAGACACCTCTAGCACTTGAAAGGCAAAGGAGGCAGAAGGCAAGAGGATATCAAGTTCAAGGCCAGCCTGAGATACATAGTAAGATCTTGTTTCAAAAAGACAAAGACAAAAGTCAGCAAGATGGCTCAGCAGGTAAAGGCTCTAGCTGCCAAGTCTGACCACGTGAGTTCTACCCTAGTAATCCACACGGTAGGAGAGAACCAATTCCTGCAAGATGTCCTCTGATCTCCAAAAGCATGGCCCAGCCTTCCTGTGTGCACCCCACCACCAACACTACCAAATAAATACATAACTATAACACTGTGAGTTTATTTCAGTCACCCAGATATATGCAACATCAAAAAATCCCTCCTTTCTATCTCAAACTCTGCACCCTCTGGTCAACAGCTCTACAGTGATACCATGTTTTCCGTAACAGTGTAGGATAGTCAAAATAACCAACTAGGGGGTTGGGGACAGCTCAGTCAGTAAAATGCTTTGCTTTGAAAATCTCAATTGATCCCCAGAATTCAGGTAAAAAGTCTGTGTATATAACTGGTAATCCCAGCACTAGGGAAGCTCTCTAGGGCTTGCTGACCAAGCCAGTCTAGCTTAAGGAGAGACCTTGTCTCAAAGGTTGATGAGACTTCTTTCTCAGGATACCTGAGATTTTTCTCTGGCCTCCACATACAGGCAAACCACATCCACATACACCTTGTAAACACATGAACTTCCACATAAAACAACACAATAATAATAAAATATTAAAATAATAACTTTATGCCAGTCAGTGGTGGCCTCCACCTTAATGCCACCACTCACGAGGCAGAGGCAGGCATGAGCTCCAGGCCAGCATGGTCTACAGAGCGAGTTCCAGGACAGCCAGAGCTGTTACACAGAGAAACCCTATTTCAAAAAACCAACAAACAAACAAAATTAATAACAATAACAATTTTATAATAGCCTAGAGTGGCCAAATCCACCTTTATTATGTCAACCCACCTCACTTTACTTTTAAACCTTTAAACAAAGCCTAGCCATCCACAGAAAAATGCAAATTGTCTCATCTTTTTAGCCACCGATCATAACCAAAGTTTAAAAGCTTATCAATTTACAGAGTGTGGGAGCAAACCTTTCACACCAGATGTGCTCTAGTTTAGTCACCCACTTTTTCACAAGCATTAGTCACAGGCAGCTCCATGGTCCTAATGTTCTGTTACATTTTGGGGAGGCTATTAAGTGCTATACTCTGTGAGAACATTCCAAGCAGTGTTTAAGCTTCTAAATATAACCAAAAACGTGTGCAACACAGTAAGAATTCATCAATACCTGTTTATGAATAGACAGGTTTCCAAAATCCTAGGTATACTACGAAAAAGACACTTCACCATTCTTCTCCTTAAGTATTTTAAGTTTAAATCCTCTCAAAGTGAAGGAGAATAAGGTTGGAAAGCACAATATATCACTCTCTTTATTTCATATGCCAGTTTACACAGAACGGGTTCCCTGTCAAATGTCATCAAGATTTACAGTTAACACCCACTTCTGTGTTGGGGCCTCAAACATGCTAAGCAAGCTCTACCAGTGAACTATACCCCCAGCCAAAGAGTAACTTAATGAGTAACTGCTAGCATTTATTTACTAAGTGCCTCCAATGGGAACTGTACTAAGCACTTCACATACACTATTCTTTGAAGTCTGAGGTCAGTGCTGGCTCCTATTTTAAATCTACAGCAAGCAACAGTAAAGAAGAAAAGTCACACAGGCTGTAGTGAGCAGAGCATATTCTTTTTCCTACACTGTTATCCAAAAAATCAGATTCTTACAGTTGCACTTAAACATTTCCTAGGGACCCAGCCATGAGCTAGACACTGTATTCCGCTGTAAGGAGTCACAATTATTGCCCTGAAAAAAAGTTTAGTGTGAACTATTTGGGAAGGCGGAGTGGTACTCAACATCGGACCCAGGGTTACATGCATACTAGGCAAGTGCTCTACCACTTAACTACAGTGTCTACATCCAGCATGAAAACACTCCCAAATGTTTGTAAAACTGGGGCTGGAGAGAAAGCCTGGTGGTTAAGAGCACTTGTTGCTATTGATGAGGACCTGCATTCAGTTCCCAACACCCACAAAGTGGCCCACAATAATCTATGACTCCAGTTCCAAGGGATCCAACACCCTCTTCTGGGCACACATGGTACACATACATACATGTAGACAAATGCTCATACTCATAAAATAAAAAGAAATAAATCTTTTTCAAGAGTCTGTGGAACAGTAGATTATTAGTGGGAGTTCATAGGAAATAATAGCTAGCAACAACGGCGGTGGCGGTGGTGGTGGCGGCGGCGGCGATGGTAAAAGCAGCATCTGCTATGCACTTAGAACTTACATGTGCCTGCCATTGCACTTTGGAGAGTATTAATCTTTCCAATTACCTTCTAAGTTTTTCATTATCCCTCTTCTAGACAAGCAAACTGCCCAACTGGTTTGTTCATGGCCGTGCAGCCACCTACTAAAAGGAAGAATTTGAATCCAGGTAAATCTGACTTTGGAGTCATGATCTAAAGCCATTTATCTATCTATCTATCTATCTATCTATCTATCTATCTATCTATCTATCTATCTATTTATTTGAGACAGGGTTTCCCTGTGTAGCCCTGGCCATCCTGGAACTAGTTCTGTAGACCAGGCTGGCCTGGAACTCAGAGAGATCCTCCTGCCTCTGCCTCCAGAGTGCTGGGATTAAAGGCCTGCATCACCATCACCCAGCTAAAGCCATTATTCTTTACATACAGCCATCTAGTAGAGGAAAAAATCATCAGAAGTCCTCTCAGCTCAATCTTGAAAGATAAATGGATGAGGCAGGTTGTAGGACAAATTCTACATAGAAGTAATGCCCAGTCACAGATGCAAAACACCCAGGGACCTACGAGCAGTGGTTAATAAGCTGGAGATGTGAGGTGTTGAAGAGGAAGTGGAGAGGGAGGTTAGAGAGGTTTAGCATGCAGGGCGGTACTGTTCACCAACTCAGAACCTATCCTTCAGGCAGGAAGAACTCATGAAAGAGTCCAAGCTTAAGAAGAGTTCTTGACACTAGTCACAGATCCTGGAGGAGCATGGAGAATAAACAGCTGGAGCAAAAGGCCCTCAATGGCCGAGGAAGCTGAGAGAGGGATGAAGCGGGCTATTCAGAAACCGGAAGTCCAGTTTCTCTCAGCTGGTGGGACTGGCTCTGCAGCGAAAAGGAGAAGAGCTGAAATGACTGTGAGCTTGTTACTTGAGCCAATTCCTAAACTGGTAAGTGGTGTGGTTAACAGAACAGGAAGTAAGCTTAGAACATCCTTTCTCCTCTACTCATGAACAGCTTTTTGGGGTTTTTTTGTTTTTGTTTTTATTTTTCGAGACAGGGTTTCTCTGTGTAGTTTTGGTGCTTGTCCTGGATCTTGCTCTGTAGAGCAGGCTGGCCTCGAACTCAGAGATCCACCTGCCTCTGCCTCCTGAGTGCTGGGATTAAAGGTGTGTGCCACTGCCGGCTTCATGAACAGTTTTAATATCTATCCCTCAACCTTTTTTTCCTTCACTCTAGTCTCTTAATAAAATAATAAATTATCACTGCACATCATTTATGTAATTTTTAAAATTAGGCTAATAAGCCTATTTTTAAATATATCAAAATAACTTGCTACCCTCTTTTTAATTTTTTAATTTTATTTTATGTGTATGATTGTTTTGCCTGTGTGCATGTATGTGTACCATATGCATGCCTGATGCCCACAGAAATCAGAATCAGATGCCCTGAAACTGGAGTCACAGGTGATTGTGAGCTACCATGTGGATACTGGGAACCAAGCCTGGATCCTCGTAAGATCAACAAGTGCTCTTAACTGCTAAGCCAGCTCTCCGGCTTCTTAATAGAATCAGTCAGTTGCCTCGAATCCTAATCTGTACTTCACCGCTATCTCTGGCATTTCTGATTTACCTGCTTCTCTTTCATCTTTGGTTAAGTGCAGATGTTTCTCCATACATTAAAACTTGAAAACTGGGCTGGAGCGATGGCTCAGAGGTTAAGAGCACTGGCTGTTCTTCTAGAGGTCCTGAGTTCAATTCCCAGCAACCACATGGTGGCTCACAGTCATCTAAAATTCGATCTGGTGCCCTCTTCTGGCATATAGGCAGAATTCTGTATACATAATAAATAAATAAATATTTAAAAAAAAAAACTTGAAAACTGTTACATTCTACAAATGGTTGTACCATGAGGATAGTAAGGAGACTGTGAGACATGCTTTCATTTCCACTAGTCATTTGGCAATTAAGTAGCTCCAAACAAGACACTCCAAAATGACTACAAATGATACAATTAGCTGAATAATTCTCTTACATATGTAAATCTAAACATTAAATTTTTTCCAAAAATGTCAGCCTAATGGAAAAGTGTTCTATTCCTATTACCAAATATGGCCTAAGAAAGGGCTTTAATTGCTTGTCTCTTTGAGTCCTTGTTATTTCCCTCTTAACTCATCTGCTAACTTAGAGACTTTATAGTAAAAGTGACTGTAAGTCATTAGACTGAGCTCATAGCTCAGTGCCACAGTGCTGGCCCAGCATTCACACAACTCAAGGCTCTATCTCCAGAACTAAAACAAACAAGTGATAATGTTGCTTGTAGAAAGCTGTACCATCAAATGTCTAATATAAAGCTTTGGTCACACCCAATAACATAGGCTAAAGAGAGCAGCTTATCCCCACTCACAAAAAGAATTAGGTGTTTACAATGTCTGAGCTCTATTCAGATGCATGAATCTCAACAGCAACAACTTCAAGTGTCTTAAGGTTTGCAGTTATTGACTACAACTGCAAATCAAGCACAAAGCAGACCCTGCTGGCAAGCACAAGCATGCACCCTAAGTCTTACTTACACTGAACATTCATATATGCAGATGTTTTTCAGGATTGGTATTGTGCTACCCCCAATGAAAACTTAAGGTGCCAATGTAGCAGCAAAAAGACTTTCAAACCATGCTCATGCCATCTGCAAACTTCATGGGAGCATTTCTGTAAAACTACAATGTTTATGTTAAAATATGAAAGATCTGTCTAATGAAAGCTTTGGTGTGTGTGATCTGTTTTCTTTTTAATTCAAAATTCCCAGGAAATGGAAATGCAGGAGAGTATTAATAGCAGCTGTTTCGGGCATGAAGTTTTTGTTTTCTTCTCTTTCTGCCTTCCAAGTTTCATGATTAGAAGGGTTCAGACTACATATAAAAGAGAAAAATACTTAAAAACCCCTGTGACATAAAAGAGAATGACACCAAGAAAAAAAAAAAAAAAAAGACCTCCAAACAAGAAAAGAAACTTGAAAATGGGGGGAGGGGGTTGTTAAATGGAAATATCTCATAACTCAGTTATTTGAGTTCCTAGTTCTCTGCCCCAGATGCTAGCAGCAAGACCCCAGTTCAGAGCCTCTGCCTTAGAGGTTCATCGAATTGTGACTTTCAAAGCAGAGAAACAAACGAACAGTTAGGGGACACTGTAGACAGCAGTTAATGAGTTAGATCCTAAGAGGTTTTAAACATAAAATAAGCTGCAGAAGAAATCAGCCACCAGACAAATGCTAGACAGAAGTTTGCCTCTTCATCCACAGACAGGAGTCCACTCACATAACCTCTGTATTTTGAAACAGGTGTTTCTAGGCTAGGATGAGGCTGTTTCTGTTTGGGTTTCTCTGTGCAGCTTTTGGAGCGTATCCTGGAACTTGCTCTGTAGACCAGGCTGGCCTCGAACTCACAGAGATCTGCCTGCCTCCCAAGTGCTAGGATTAAAGGTATGTACCACCCCCGCCCGGCTGGCTCGGTTTGTTTTTTAATCCTTTTATAATTTCATCTGCTTCCTAACTTTGGTGGTTTTCAACTGCTAATGAATTCTCTACTAACCACTTATGTAGCTAGAGATGTAGCAGGAAGTTAGGTACGATGGCACACACCTGTATTCACAGCACTTAGGAGGTTGAGACCGGAGGACTTCAACAACTTGAAGGCCAGCCAGGGCTACATAGCAAGATCATGGGGCAGGTGGACTGATTATGTAACTGCTTTCATGTTTCTTAATCATCTTTAACTTTCCAAAATCATTTACATGATGCAGGCTAGACAAGAAAATTACTACAAATGAGATTATTAATCAGAAACAAGTGTCAATAAAAAGGCAAAGTAAAAAGCCAGGTGTGACATCAAAAGTCTTTGACTGAAGCCCTGGGAGGCAGAGGCCAGCCTTGTCCACATAGTAAGTTCCATCCGTGGCTAGCTGCACAGTGAGACCCTGTCTCAAAAAACAGATAGATAAATAAAGTTATGATGACAGAGTGGGCTGGAGAAATTGCTCTTCTGTTACAGGCTAAGGCTCACAACCAAAAGATAAAAATATTAAAATGAAACCCATTATTTCTGATACTAACCGAAAAACACTAGTACACACACACAAAAGGCAACTCCCTAAGGCCCAGAAGCAAGAGTAAAGCAGGTTTTTTACCCACTTCAGTTTCAGATAGCTGCATTCAAAGGACATTCAAAATACAATCACGCCCACCCACCCACTCTTCTTCAAGATTTGCTCTCACAAAACAATTAAGTAGACTTTAAAGTTAACAGGAAATAACACAACCAAAAATAACGGGTGTGGCATCACCTCTGATACAGCTTTGGAGCTGTGAATAAACACAGACAACTGTCCAGGCAAAAGAGCATCAGATCAGAACCTGGAGGCCTATACAATAGGCCTTTCCTGCTCACACAGTCATGCCTGGCTTGCTTTTCTTTCTTTCCTTCCTTCCTTCCTTTCTTTTCTTAAAAATGCAATCTCAAGCTGCCCAGACTAGCCTTGATCTCTGTAGCTGAGAAAGACCTTGAACTCCTGATCCTCTTCCCTCCGCCACCCCAGTTCTGGGTGGGATGACTGGCATGTACCACCATGCTTGGCCTCACACCCAATTTTGTTAAAAAGCCACTTCAATTATTTCAAACTCTAAAAAACCCAAGAAAAAAGTTACCCAGAATCCAACATTGCTGAGGTCAAGTGCTTACACTAAAGTTGTTTTATTTATTTATTTATTTTTTGTTTTTTTCAAGACAGGGTTTCTATGCATAGCCCTGCCTGCCCTAGAATTCACTCTGTAGACCAGGCTAGCCTCGAAATCACAAAGATCTGCCTGCCTCTCCCTCCAGAGGGCTGAGATCAAAGTTGTGTACCACCACAGATCCAGGACATCCAGGACTAAAAGAAAGATCCTGTCTCAAAAACAGAAAGAAAACAAAAAAAAAAGAAAAGAAAAAGGAAAGAAAAAAGGCTTAACCTAGGTATGTAGTTTTTCACCTGTAATCCCAGCACTTAACGTCTGTGATAGGAGGGTAATCTTGAGTTTGCCTGGCTGGACAACAGAATGAAACTCTGCTTAATCACTCACACACAGAGAGAGACACAGGTCTTGAAAGTATACAGCATGTGGTAATTTGTAATTCTGCTAAAGAACAAGTTTGTATCATACACATGAACACTTAGCTGCAAACATACCTAGCAATAAACAGCACCTACACTTTAACTGTCTTTCATCCCACTTCTGTTTAAGTGTAAGAAATGGTCATTTTAAAATGTCCTGTGCACATTATGGTGGAGGGTGGAGATAACTGGTACAAAAAGAGACTAGACTGAAATTCTGGAAGGCCTGAGGGTGCCACTAAGTCTGGCTCAGGCCTCATTTACCCTGACTTGACACGGGATTCAGGTTTAACTGGTTCCCTTGCCTACTTCAGCTGAGAAAGAGGCGTATCTTGACAGAGAAAAGTACTAGAAAGAAAAGGGCGGCTGAAATACTACAGTGGTACAGTGGTGAGAAGTCATTTTAATGTAGGAGGAAACTGCCAACACCCTTACCCAATCCACTGTGCTGGTCATATTAACCGTACAGTTCAGAAATTAATGTACATAATGCTCCATCAGAAAAGGTTGTGTGAAGTGATTCGTGTATTAAAAGAGGCATATCTCCTCCTTACGGGTTAGATGTTATGAAGACTTATACTAAAACGGTCAGGACACTTTAGCTGTTAAAAGACTAATCCATTACATGAGCAATTACTTAAATCCCTAATGATATCAAATTCTAAGGACATAAGTCTCAAAAATACCGTTATGTACTGTTCGGCAAGGCAGATAGCCAACATTTATGACATTAATACTGTCCTTCTCTCTGTCAGCGCGCAATAGGCTCCCCCCTTAAAAAGATTATCGTTACTAATCTTAGTTTCCTTTCTTCTAATATCAAAATGAAATGGGGGAAGAGGGGATTTTAATAGTTTTCTCCCACTGTGATGAAAACCACCTCGCCCAGAAACAGCTGGTCTAACATACTACCTTCTTAGAAAACAGTGCTTTCAAACCAACTATGAATACGGAGAGAGGAGGAGGAGGTCTTACAGTCGGACAATAGAAGCACATGAATCAGTGGTTATGTTTGACAGGTCCTATTGGATAACGGGCAGAAACTACACCATAAAATCCTGCAAGACTGAGAAATAAACATTTTTATATTTTCTCCTTCTAATAACAATGAAAATAAGAATATAACGGTAAGCCATCTCAATCAGAGGTTATTATTCACCAAGTTCCTACAGCCAAAGCGAAAACAGAAGTCCACATGTCAAGAAATCGGTAAGCCCCTTAACAAAGCTTTGTGTTACTATCACTTGTTTCTTTTAGTAAAAGCAGGGACTTGTGATATCCAGAGAAAGTGGGCCAAACGTGCACAGTATACCCGCCACACCCCTCAAGAAAAAAAATCTTAAGGGTTCGGCAAGGGGCTGTCAAGAAAGAGCTGAGCCTAAGAAAAAAGCAACGACTGGGGTGCGTCAAGTGAACTCTCTCTGCTCACCCAACCCCAGACGGCGTCCCTAGATAGAAGCCGAGGGAAAAGGAATGAGGAGGGAGCGCCTGGATGCTGTGGGAGTGGATGGCGGGCGCGGTCGCTCTACCCACCTCCCGCTAGGTA